>JAVYIG010001935.1:24437-286342 GCA_035222895.1 Strongylocentrotus droebachiensis | reverse complement strand
CAATTCGCCTATCAAAAGGAAAGTTACAAGAATTGTCAAAGTCGATATATAATTTTTGGTCAGACAAACTGATTTATCATACCACCCAACAACCTATGGAGATAGAAAATGATTAATCTACATCAAATAATTGGAGCCTGGTTTCGTCTAATACAAATCATATGGAACGCTTAGATATTCTGAATATGACGCTTTATTTTTTCTAGAATAACAGTAAGAGTAATTTAGCCATTTCAGACGAAATATAATTGGAAGAGAGGATGTCTTATTTTCCAAATAAATTAAATATAAATTTGGTCACTCTTTAGAGGTCAGGCATTTCAAATTACGGACATCATCTATCAAAATATTATTTCACTCTTCAGTGTATTACTCCTGATTTCGTCGTGGAGATAAGCAAGAAATGGCATTCATCAAAAGTGATTTCGACATTCACCTAATTGGATATCGTCATCGATATTATGAACCGATGGATGAGTTTTGCTGTGGAGATGAAATTTAATAGAATACATGAATGATGGGATGGATATAGAATAGATTACCTTCATGCCTGTTTTGAAATCAATGCTAACATCCTGAAGGACAGCAGGTAGGGTAGCCGCATACCTAGCATGTACTCGATTGTATATTACATGGCCCATCTCTGGCCAATTACGGCTTGGAGTAACAGACCCTGTTTTAAAATAAATCAATAATAGCGTTTGATTATCCAAAGACTTGATGTCAACAAGTCTACCTATCATGTGTGCTGGTACACTTACACCATCTTTCTCTCTCAAAAACACACTTCATTACAAGCTTCCTCAGGGACATGTCAGAAGCTAAGTTTCGAATGAAAAGAACAACATTTTGATTCAAACTTTGTGTATCATCAAATCAGATTCAATCAGTATACCAACGTTCACAAAGTTTATGTCTTTAAAACCGGTGAATATTCAATTTAGATTTAGAACGGATCTAGTCGGATCTAGAACCATTATGTATAGATACATTTTATGAATGTATTAAACATTACACATTGAACAGTGATATAAAATTGTCCTTCAGCATTAGTGGCTGTTTTTAGATCGATTGATAATTACATTTGTGGTATGATTACATCTTAAAAGAAGATGACCATACTTGACTACTTGAGTTACCTTGATATTTCTCGTTCTCTACCTTGGTATAGTATTTAATCCTCTCTACGGAATTCATGCCCATCTCGACACTGGTTGAGTTACGAACAACCCATGTCAGGGAATTTGCAGCCTAAGGAAGAGAATCAAATATCATGTTATCCTGGAAAGCTGATTAAATACTGGTTTGCATTTTGATGTTGCAAATTTCCGAGATTCAATATTTACAAGTTTTCTTGAAGTTGATAAATGGTTCTCTCCACCTCCCTCTCTCTTTCTCTCTCTCTCTCCCCCCTCTCTCTCTCTCTCTCTCTCTTTCACTTTATTCTCATTTTCCTTTGATTATGACCATCTCCTTTTTTCAACCGTATCAATTCGTGAAAATTACGTTGTGAAATCTTAATTACATTGCTACTAAGCCTCCTCTTGCATGGCTACGCGATATTAAGTTCTCAGAAAAAGTTAACGAAATGTGAAATTTATATTTACCTTGACTGCATATGTTATTGCCAAACCAACAAGACTAGCGCCAAAAGTAGCTGGATGAAGAGTTGATGCAGCAAGACTAGTCAGTCCGGCTGCTAGAACAATCAGGGTTCCTAACAAATTCTTTGTAAAATATAGAGCAAATAATAATGTTAATAAGACATTGATGTTAAACGGAAAACGTTTCTATAAACAAATCATTTAGATGATGCCGTAATTATTATCAGATAATTCACCTCCATTTTTCTGTAGTGCAGCCTCCTTTCAGTACAATCATTAATTATATATCAAGACTTTCAGAACAATGAAAGCAGGATCATACATGCCAAAGACAATAACCGTCATTTAATTCAATCTGAAATTTTTGAGGGGAAAGTGTAAAAAGAACTCACAAAATACAAATTTGATGCTATATTGTTTGACACACACATCCTTTTTCATTCAGGTGTTCTGCACATGACATTCTTTAATTGGATATAATATACAGATGTAATTGGTAAAACTTTTAATACACAACTTATATTATTCTGTGATTCACGAGACTAAATGTTATTTATTTGAAATTGCTCTCCGCCTTCCCGAACGCAGGCAAGTTAATACGAATAGAATACATTTTGTGTTGCTATAAAGATCATTCTTTCCCCCTCGTTTTAGCTTAAATTATTTACGACCTTTACAAGAAACATTTGTATTTGAGCCACCTCTTTCAAGTTCTTATAAACTCATGACGAATTCATGTAGGGCAGCTTTATAGTTAATAACATGCATTTTATTACCGTCGATAAATATCAAATTCAAACTTGTACGTCGGTCACATCCATCGCCACAATTACACAAAAGTATACATTATGAGCACCATAATGAAAGTTGGAGTTCAAATAAATCTATCGCCACGATTACACAAAGATCAAATGCATTATGAGCAACATCATTAAAGTTTGATTCCTGAATTGATACATACCAATCTGATACCTAGCCATCGGTCACAATCTTGAAGAAAGCAGAAAGCCACGTGGTTTTTCTCGATTTTACCGACGATATTTTGCCTGAATCTTTTCTGAAGTCTGTACAAAAAAATATATATAAAATCGTCTCAATTTACACCTTACACATTAAAAGGGAATGGCACTATATATGGGAAGTGGAATGAGAAAGAGAAAGAAATATCATCTATTTTAACACATTAGACGAGTAAGCATGTTCGTTTTAACACAACTTTTTTTTAAATATACAACGACATGAACGTTTCGTATGTATTGTGTTGCCTATATTTACATCTGGTGAAATCTTTAACAAAAAATCCCTTATCTACAACAAAAAGCCTCTTAATTACCTGTAGGCACGAATAGTAGCCAAACCTCCAAGCGACTCAGTAAAATGGGAGAAGACGGGTGAGGTGGAAATATTCACCAACCGTTGCATTTCCCTGTATTATTCATATGAAAACAAACATTCAAAGTTTGATAATGTCTTTATGATAATTACCTACGTACGTTAGGTCAACTTTGTTAATGTGTAAAGTCTACTTAGAAAGGAAAAAAAATGAATGATAATATGCATTAGTATTCCAATTGTATTCTTCTGTAAATATGCATATGATGGTGATTTTGAAGCTATTGTTGTATTATTACTACTACTACTACTACTACTACTACTACTACTACTACTACTACAACTACTACTAATACTTTTACTACTATGACCACCACCACCACCAATACTAGTACAACTGCTACTACCACCATTACCACTAACACTACCACCACCACTACTACTGCTGTTACTACTACTACTACTACTACTACTAGCCTACTACAACTACTACTACTACCGACTAATACTACTTACCACTATCAAAACTGCACCTACTACTAACACTTTTCCATATAATGCCTCTATCTCTGGTGAAAAGTGAACCCTTTTCATCATGAATATTGTCAAACAACACACATGCTCACTGTGCGTTTATAATACAATCATTACCCACCGCTTCGACAAGAAGATCGGAGGTATATGTATTTCATGATCATAACGCTAAATGTAAACATTATTAAAACCCAGCATCAGTTTCAAAACTTTGGTTTATCTGTATCTCCTGCCACCAATAGATTTTATTGACCCGTGCTTTTTGTTTTTTTGTTTCAGAATAAGTTTTATTTTTCATTCAATAAACCAAATTTAACACAAAAAAAGACATTCTGTTACATATAAAATCATTGATTTTGATAACGTTATTAATAAAAACAATACATTAAAAAAGCAGTTACAAATATTATATTACACGTTATTACATTAAACGAAGATGGAAATGAAAATGTTCTTCCTGACCCCCCCCCCCCCCCCCCCTCTGTTTCACTCTGCCCAAGAAACCGAGCCTCATACCCCCATTCCCTTCCTATCCCACCCTCCTCTCCCCTCCTAATCCCTCCTCATCCATCCTAACCCCTCCATCCTCTAAAACTACCTGCTTTGCGATGTGGACAAAACAAATATTGCATTTAGGCTTATGGCATTTAGAGACAGTGATTGTGAGGGTAAGAGGGCATCTCATGTCGATTATATATAGGTAATTACAAATAGTTCTTGTCAACCAATTTGGCGTCTTACTACATCTAGTACCAACGAATAAATATAGCATCAAAATCAAAAGAAAATCCTAATTTAAAGTGAAACATAAAAAAAAAAAACAATCCCAAGCTTATAAACAAACCTATTCCAAAACTGCTACATGACAACCACTATACATGCCAATTTTCCCACTTACCTTGAGCTATCAATAAAGACTTTCATAATGAGCATGTACGCCAGGCTGATGGGGATCATAGCCACAATGAAATACCAGGAGATTGTTGCATTAATTATCACTCCAGTCATGGTCGCCAAGAAGAACTTAAATAAACCCAAGATGAATGGTCCTTGCGTCTACAACAGAGAAGGAAAATTGAAAATATGTTCGTCTCGTGTCATTCGGCAATTTTTCTTTTCCTTTATTTTCTACACATTCTTTCATTTTATTCATTGCTCTCTCTGCACGGGCATCTAAACACTGTACAATATGAAAATGTGATAAATAAAAATAGAAAATATGCAATATAACGAATTAAAGTTTCATACAGTAAATTAAAAGAAACAAAGAAAGAAATGTATGTATATTTTGTACTGTAACGAAATGTATGTATGCATCGTTTGTAAGGCGACTCAATTACAAGCGTCATGCTTTCACAAAGTATCGCCTCTTTCCGCCATGTATTTTAATGTAAACATAAAGTTTATATTTGTTTTTTTGTAATAAGGAGGAAACAAATGTGTTTAATTTCAAATCTCATTCTGCCAAAGAACAATCGTAAGATGAAAATAAATTATGTTTTTAGATACAATAGGCACTGTTTGAAAAAGACAGGAATTCGTTACTCTTGACAACAGTTTTTTAGACTGCTTTTGATGCTGCATATATACCTGATCGAGTTTCTGCATGTCAGAAGCAAAACGGTTCATGATTCGTCCAATCGGGGTCGTGTCAAAAAATCTGCAAGATAATGAAATCATTGGTTAGACTGTTGCTATAACATAAAGAAAGAAGCGTTTCATTCTTATTTTTACTGTCTTTGAATCAGGGATGTACCATTAAATGTAAATATGTAAATACATTAGAGAAAAAAATGTATCCGTATGTATATCGCCACATTGACAGATAAAATGCACTCATTCCCAGAAGTACTATATAAGGGGGGGGGGGGGGGGGGTCGGTCAATCACCAAACTTTATGATTTGTATAAATGGCTGATTTAAATCGCACATCAGAATTTCGTTCGTCTGTGTGTTCGAAGTTTACTCTGAAATTCATCTTCTAAGGTAAAAGTGAGGGTGTGGGAGGAGATCTTATCATCTCCTTAATACACGACTCTCTTTCCCTTCTCCCATCATTTTCTTCTCCAACTAAAAAACACCTTTAGGTTGCCATACAATGTGTGTTTTTTTGTGTGTGGGTGTGCGTGTGTGTTGGGAGGGGGTTATATCAAAGCACTGCAGCAAACGTATGACTTGCAGGTAAGGGATGGGCAAAATGATTATGATTTTATAGATAAAGAATTAAAAGAAATATTTGTTAGACCAAGAATTACTATACTCATTAGAAAACAACGAGAATTTCAATTTAAAGTATTGCATGGAGCCATATATACTTATGAGCATCTTCATAGATTTGGTTTTGTTGGTGATAATTTATGTTCGTTTTGTAAGCAGGAAATAAACATACAAACATTTATTTTTATCTTGCGGGAGCGTTCAAAGGATATGGCAGGCTTTAGTACAACTTTTTGAGTTAGATTAAATTAAAGATTTAGAATGGCGAGATATATTTGTTGGGTTGGCAGGTAGTTCATATAGAATAACAATGTGTAATACTATAATTTGCATGATGAAGTATGTTACATTTATGTCAAGATGGGGGGGGGGGGCGAGTACCAATTTTAAAAAAGATGGAAAAAAAAGGTGGGTGGGTGAGTATGTGTGTGTGGGTTGGTTGGTGAGTATGTGTGTGGGTGGATGGAGGTGTTTGTGTGAAGGAGGGGGCAGGGAGGGGGCAGGGAGGGGGGCAGGGAGGAGCAGGCATTGTTCCTGTAAAATTACCTCCAGATTTGTTTTATTTTTTATTTTTTATATAAGTGAATATAACACTTAAAATTGACATATATATCATGTTTAGGTACTTATACGTTTACTTTGTTGCTAAGTTATATGAATATATACTGCAAATAAGTTTTTGTTTGAAGGTATTACAAAGTTTTGGGAAATTTTGAAAAATGGGTGGATAGTGATTCTTTACAATGTTAATATATTTGGATGCCCCTGTAGATGTATTAAAAACACCAGAAATTTTAGCCCCTAAAACACTTCTGCTTTCGAGAAAAAATTGAAGATAAAGATTTACTTGTGCTCCCGGTAAATTTTGATAAATTTCAAATAGCTCCTACGGCCGTACAATGGTAGCTGCGACCATGAAAATCTCAGAGTATGTAGTTGTGGTATATAATTTCCGAACGAGAATAGCTAATCAGTAAATTTCAGTCAATAAACATTGTTTTATAGCTTAATTAATATCTTGACCTTGAGAGGGAGCTATTCAACATAAAGTGTTTATTATTTACAATTTCATAACTTTAGAGTCGATTTCGACCGCGACAACGATCACTGAATATTGTAGGATCGTATATGCTTCCAATATGTTCATTTGAACCAAATTCATGACCCAATACCAAAACTTTGTATTACCTTCAATTAATGTTTTTATATAAGCAATCAATATTGAAAACGTTTATTTTTATTCAATTGTATGTTATTGTTTGTATTACACATTTGGAGAAATAAAACAAAATTGCTTTAAAAAGAAGTCTGTGCGTGTGTGTGGGGGGGGGACAAAGGAGGCATGTGCCGCCCCTGCTGCTGATCGTATGTGATCATCTCGCACTTATACTACTATGACAAAAGGGATGAATTATGGTCAAAGGGATTTAGATTTTTCTAAATAAAGTACTCACCTCATTGGTGCCCTCAGTACTCGAGTTAGCATTAAATTATGTAGATTCTTTGAGGTCTGAACACACTGAAAAAGTAGAATCATTGTCCATACTACACACAGGACCATATCAGCTGCATTCAGAGCACAGTAAATACCGATATATCTCATCAGAAAAGCATTGCTTTCTTCCTGCAAACAAAGGAAACAATAGATGTCGATTTCACACTGTCTAGATTTTTAAAAAATCCGGTGTGTTTACTTTTGGTGGTAGTTTTATCATTGATTTCTACATTCTTGGGTGTCACTACAATATCTGGTTTCACGGTTTACGTTTGAGAGTGTATATATCATAGCAAAAAACCTATTATGAGCAACGCACTTTCACTAAAGATAGTACACAGTGTAACGAACTTTTCTTCTCCCATCAACGATGGGCGAACTATCTTTCATCCCGTGATTTACATTTGACCAATCGTAGCGCAAGATTCTTAGTATGTGGAATATAATTTGAGATATATACAATTATTATCAAATATTGAACTCATGAGCTTACTTTAATGTATTTTATAATGTGTAATAATTTGATCATAGCACATTGATATTCATATATTTATGTGTCAGACTCGACTTGTTCTTTGACTTTGTGTACATTATTACAACCATTTTTATCTATCCGTATGTATTTTTGATTTTTATTTGAAATCTAACCTCAAGTTTTGGTTGCAAAGAGGAAATAATAATACCAAGACAAATAATATGTAAGTCTCTAAGAGAAAACAGATTAGAATGTGTAGGCCTACTTACAGCTGTTGCATTGCTGGGTAACTTGGCACCAGCCGATGACCAGACAGAAAGCCAGAATTGTGTTCCAGCTTGTGCCACGTTCTGACATATGGCAAAGAAGCAGACGAAGAAGCCTGGACATAATCCAAACTGACATAAATAATACCAGTAGTATCGATAAGATACAGAACCACGATTCCTCTCCTCCGATTCGATCAATTTGCTTGAAGAGTCGTCATTTTTAGGACGTTGATCTAAGTTTTAATAATGATAAAAATAGATTAAAGATAAAGTTGAGTTCTGGTTATTCGATTGCATTGTGAAAGAAAAGGTGTGGAATGGATCAGAAAATGTTGATCATGTAGCATGTAATTATTATTGTGAAGTGCAAGGTTCTGGAGTCATCAAAATCATAATAAATTTGCCCCAGTCTTGGTAAAGTAACAAGCACTGTACACAGAAAGATGTATTTGGGACTACACAAATGGTGTCGGGCCTGCTTACCTTGATTTACTTATCTTTCTATGCTCATTACTTAGTCAGTAAATACTTTCTACCAAGATTGTTTGGCAAATGACATTTATTTGTAACCTTGAACATTCAGTGTAAGTTTCGTTTGATTCTGTGAGAATTCTTTTTTTTTTTTTAACCATAACTCAAGTTTATTTTTAATTCAAATCCACACCCCATCTTCTTTTTGACTTGAAGTACTAGCAACAAAAATGAATCATTTCTATCATATCCAGAGTTTGGTGAAATACTGTATTACAATCCCATAACATCTTCTTATTTATGTGATTTTAGGCACGAAAATCATCTAAAACAGTTTTTCAAAATATTTGTGCACTGTGAATTTAATGACTTCCTAAATATGCATTAGCCAGTACTGTGCCAGGAATGGAGTCGTGGTGCAAGTATACGAAACGTCAAGCCTCTTTGACCTAACCTATTTTGAATCTATAAATAGTATGAGTATTTCATGGATTTTTATTGGTGATCTATGTTTACGTTTCTTAATCGTCGATATTTGTTTCTTGAGTACTTCTCGTTCTTCATCTGTTGAACTGCAGTATCCGACTTCTAATTCTGCTTCATCGGCCGCTTTGACAGATAGATTCCAAGACTCTACGAGAGAAGGATCCAATTTAGCAATCTCTCGCACTGTTCCTTTCCTAGTTATACATCCGTTTTTGAGAAAGATCACCTGAAAACATCATCACAATTATTGTATGTGTCATTCTTATATTTCATTCTTTAAACAAAACGATCATAACAATAATATTGCACAAAATTAAGACCGTTTTCAAGAAAAATCACCGAAGGACATCGTTACAACCATTGTTTTCGTCATTCCTATGTTCATTCTTTAATCAAAACGATCAAAACAATAATGTTGCAAAAGTTTAGACTAAAGATACGTATTTGTTTCGACAAACTAGAAACAAATCGATAACAATGTTTGAACGTAACGTTTGGCTATTTTCACAACACGTATTTATCGTCTAAAAGATTTGATGTCTTTCCGCCTCGTCTACATCCTATGCGTAAACCATTCACTGTATACAGGTCACCTTAGCCTGACCAGAAATGGAGATCCCTCCAAGTAACCTTCGGATTATGAGATCAGTTGTAACTCTCTGTGTGGATGCATATACATAGTGGTTCAGCTCAGTTTACCCTTTGAGGCCCATTTAATATTTAGGGTTAACGTGACAGTTATAATAATGTGACATTGGACAGCAATTAGTAGATTCATCCTACGTTACTGAATAAAACCCGTCATATTTTTTCCCTCACTACTTTTTTGTGCGCTCACCAACCGGCAAACTTCTACTGATTTTCATAGTGATTTCCCGTAAATATTGTCCTCAAATGCCACCAAGATGTCATCAAACGATTATTCCGCTGATGAAATTCCGTGAAGAAATAGTGAATTCTCATAGTCAGTTACCTCTACAAAGAAACTAATTTCAAATCAAGTGATTTCCCCCTCAAAAATGACTCCGAATCGGGAAATTTCAAAATAGTAGTCCCACGCATAGCTGGTTCCAGTCTGTTGTGAAGTGACCACCCCAGTCGAAATAAAATAGTCTAAAACTATATAAAAAATATATGAAATATAGTCCAGAGATAGATTAAATATAGAAGAAAAAATAGCAAAACAAAAATATTTTTAGCCTATATGTTTTGGAACGCTTTAAAATTAGAGTAAAAATAGAAAAATAGCCCATAACTATATCAATAAATCAAGAAATAGCAAAAATATAGATGAAAAATAGTGAAAAAATATATTTTTCTGCTGGTCAAAATGACTGGGGCTATCAATGAACAAGAGTGGCCCAGAAAGCCGCTGAAAATGTATGTTTATGTCTATAACTTATTTTCATTACAATATATGACTTTCTCTTTTCACATATTATTATGAGATCAGTTGTAACCCTCTGTGCGGATGCATATACATAGTGGTTCAGCTCAGTTTACCCTTTGAGGCCCTATACCAGTGATCCACGTCTCATCGTTATTATGTTGATTTGGTCCGATGTATAGTCCAAAGATTCATACCTCTAACACGAAACTTAAACCTTATTATAACTGTCACGTTAACCCTAAATGTTAAGTAGGACATGTGACACCCCTCCCCCCCCCCCCACTCCAAACAAAAGAAGACTTGAACCTGCACACAAATTTAAAAAAATGTTAAATCACCATATAAATAGGTCAAGTTGTGACAATTCTTTTTGAAATTTCAGAGTAGCACCTTTTACACGCTACAGATAGGGCTGGATCCAGCATGTTCAAAGCGTTAATATACCATTTTAAAAAATCGAACAATTCTTGGCTCTTTTAATTTGTGATTTAACATTTGAGTGTATGGAAATATCACACGTACAACCTAATAGGTCGTAATACTAACGGACTGGAAGACCGGTGGCGGGGACGTAAGACCAGTTGATTATCCCATCACTGAAGAAACTCTGGAAAATTCCCATGCCACCCTTAAAACACAACCTTTAGTACACTAAAGATTGAATATGTACGTTTCAACTTTAGACCCAAACAGAACCTAGAAATATGATATTTTGTATGTCAGATGTTTAATTTTATATCCCTCATGTATACTTTTTTTTGCATTGCTATTGTACAGAGCGCGAAACAAGGGATTGTTTCACCATAAATTTGAGAAGCGTGGAGAAAAAGATGGCGCCCTACTAAGTCAAACCGTATTTTTTTCTCATCGTGGAAAATTCCTGTAAGATCATTTAAAAATGAGTGGAAAGAAAAGACAGATGGACAAAATGGACGTTTCACCAAGGATTTCCCAATACTTCACCCCTTCTGGCTCAATTTCAGGCAGAACAGAGATGGATATCGATGAAAACTCGGACATTCAACTTGAGAATCTTACTCAGCAGTCAGTGCTTACTGGAATCAGCGAAGCAGGCCAGGACTCGCAGGAGTCGCACCCCCAAGCTGTCGGGGGAAAGGAGAGGGAAAAAGACGAAGACGAACCGCGGGCAGAGAAGAAGCGAAAGACCAATGGAGATCAAAAGGTGCAGGCAAGTACTACCACTGAAGATTTACTAGCAAAGCTTCTTGACAGAATGGATCAAATGAACTCAAAATTCAATGACATAGTGACCAGATTAGACTTATCCCTTACTCAGATTGATAACAATAAGAGAGAGATAGAAGAAGTGAAGGAAAAGCAAGAAGGGATTGAGTTTGACATTGGTTCAATCAAAGAGAAATTGCACGCACAAGAAAAGGAGAATGAGAAGTTGCGCAAACGTCTGACAGACCTATCCGCCAGGGGAATGAGAAACACACTTGTGTTCCAAGGCTTTCCAGAGGGTGCTGAGAACAAGAATTGTGAAAATTTGATCCAGTCATTTGCCAAGTCGCATTTGCAGATTGAAGCTGAAGTAATCATCGAAAGGGCACATCGCAACGGAAGCACCTCATCACCTCGACCAAGGCCGATTATTGCAGCCTTTAATCGGTACTCGACCAAAAGTATGATCCTGGTAAATGCACGTCGCTTCTTGAAGGAGAAACCCTTTGAGCACAAGGGAAAGCATCCTATTTACGTGGATGAAATGTTGCCCAAGGAAATTCGTGAACAACGGAAGAAGCTGATTCACATCAAGAAGAAGCTGAAAGAGGAAAATACAAGGAGAGCAGTGTACTTCAAGTATCCTGCTCGCATCTTCTACAAAGAAGGAAAAGACGGGAAGGAGATAGAATACAAGAAGAAATAACTCAAAACGTCAAAGGAAAGAAAATATTATCATTCCACATCGAAATGCCGGAAACATTAAAAAACAAAAACACGAATAATGTTATAGAACTGGACTTACCTGACAAGAACTTAAACTTTTATTTGTTTAATTATTTTTCATAAACTAATTCTGAGAGTGAACTTTTATAGGTGAATATGTGGAAAAAGCACTCAAAGGAAAAAAGGAAAGACCACGATGTAGAGCGCCACCTTGATCTCCCTAAGGCATACAGAAGAACTAGCCTTTGTTATGATTTGTTTTTTGTGTTGTTTGGTTGTTGAACCTGAATGTTTAATATATGTTAAACCTGATCTTATAATGGTGGTATTTTTAAGAAATTCATATTTCAACTATAGATTTGAAGCTGATGACACATAATGTTAACGGATTGGGGGACTTTAAAGCAAGGAAACGTTATTTTAATTATATGCTTAAACAGAACAAAGATATTATCCTTTTACAGGAAACTCATTCTGTAGAAAAGGAAGAATCATTATGGAGAAATCAAGTTAGATCTGATATTATTTTCAGTCATGGAACTTCTAAGAGCAGAGGAGTATGCATTATATTAAGAAAGACACCCGATTTTAAATTGTTAGACTCCATTAAAGATATAATGGGACGATTTTTATTGGTAAAAGTTGAAATTCAGAAGAAAGTTTATGTGATATGCAACATATATGCACCAAATAATGAGAAGGATCAGGTTGAGTTTTTTAAGAAGGTAGAATTGACCATACAAGATAACGTTGAAAATGGGGAAATTTTAATAATTGGTGGGGACTTTAATTTAATTCAAAACCTTGATCTGGACAGGGCAGGTGGCTCAATGAAAAGCATTTGGAAGCACTCTGTGAATCTTATAGAAAATCTGAAAATATATTTTGGTTTGGTTGATGTTTGGAGAATCAGAAACCCCTGCAAAAAAGGATTTACATGGAGAAGGTATAACCCACTGGTGCAATCTAGATTGGAATTTTGGTTAATCCATGAATCCTTACAGAATACAATTAGTGAAAATGATATCATATCGTGTGTTTTGTCTGATCATGATCATGTTAGTTTGCACATGAAAATTAAGACAAAAAATTCTGGTCCATCCTACTGGAAATTTAACAATAGTCTATTGAATGATGTGGAGTATGTTAATGCTTTAGCTAATAAATACTCAGAATGGATTGGTGAGTTTACAGATAGTAATGATAAAGGAGGGCTATGGGATTGGTTAAAGTTTAAAATTAGAGAATTTACTGTACCATTCTCTAAGAAGAAGAAATGTGAAAGGGAAGAGAAAAGAAAGGCTCTTGAAAAAGAATTGAAAAAATTAGATGACAGGATGGCAGCAGAAGATATAGATGAAGAATTAATGAAGAAGAAAAAGGAAATAGAACAGGAGTTGTTTAAAATATATGACTATTTTGCAGATGGGGCAATCTTGAGGTCAAGGTGTACATGGTATGAGAAAGGGGAAAAGAGTACTAAATATTTTTTGTCATTGGAAAAAGGTCAAGCAGCAAATTCCAATATTGATGTTTTGACTTCAGATGTAGGACGTATTGATAAACGGTCTGAAATACAGGATTTCATTAAGAAATCATATAAAACTTTGTTTGAGAACAAAGATAAGGTGGAAGATGAGGTGAGCAAAGATTACATAAGTCAGAGTAACATCAAGCAACTCACAGACGAAGAAAGAAATTCATGTGAAGGAAATATCACTTGCTCTGAAGCTAGGGCAGAATTGTTAAAAATGGCTAGAAATAAAACACCTGGGAACGATGGGTTAACTGTGGAGTTTTATGAGATGTTTTGGCCTTTGATATCAAAAGAAGTTATTGATTCTTTCAATTTTGCATATGAAAATAGTGTAATGTCTGTGTCACAAAGACAAGGTACAATTAAACTCATCCCTAAGCCTGATAGAGATAAACACACACTGAGCAATTGGCGTCCCATAACTCTTTTAAATGTAGATGTTAAAATACTTTCTAAATGCTTGGCGAAGAGAGCTGCTAAGGTGATAGGAAAGTTAGTAGATAGTCAACAAACTGCCTTTATTAAAGGCAGATACATAAGGGAAGGAATAAGATTAATATCAGACCTTTTACAATATACTAAGGAGGATAATTTGAGAGGTATTATGCTAGCCCTTGATCTAACAAAAGCATTTGATTCAATAAGCCACAGGTACATGCTAAATTGTTTAGAAGCGTTCAATTTTGGACCATCTTTCATACAATGGGTTAGAACATTGCACACTAATATAAGTAGTTGTGTATTGGTGAATGGATTTACCACTGGATATTTTCCAGTGTCTAGAGGAGTCAGACAAGGTGATCCTCTGGCTCCTTTACTGTTTATACTGAGCTTGGAAGTTGTTCTTACAAGACTTAATAATAATGATAATATTCAGGCTTTTGAATTTAGTGGAAAACAAATAAAGTATACAGCATATGCTGATGACATAACTTGCTTTTGTAGGAATATACAATCAATGAAGATGGTTTTCAAAGTTTTTGAAGAATTCTCAATCATATCAGGTCTTTATTTGAATAAAACAAAAACGGAAGGTATATGGGTTGGGAAAGATAGGCACAATGGAGAAAAAACAAATGATATACATTGGGCAGACAAAAGCATAAGAATTTTAGGCATTCATTTCTCATATGATCAGGAAGTAGTCAGGAAACTGAACTTTGATAAGAGACTGGATGAAATAAAATGTACTTTTTTAAGATGGAAGAATCGGGGGTTAACTTTAATAGGAAAAATTCAACTGTTGAAAACATTTGTTATGTCTAAGATTATGTATATAGTTTCCAATATTGAAATACCAGATGATTTTGTTAAGGAGGTTGAAAAGTTGATGTTTCAGTTTATATGGAAAGGTCCAGATAAGATATCACGGGCAACAATGATTGCAGATTATACTGAAGGTGGTCTTAAATTCCCGAAACTAAAATGCATGATAGAGACACAGCTGGTTAAGTGGATTCAGAGATATTATACAGAATCAGATCATCATTGGAAGTTGTTTTTTGACCACTATAGTAAACGATTTGGTGGAAAATTGATTTTTATGAGTAATTATTCTATGAGCCAGTTGAATTCTCTTGGAATTCCCATATTTTATCATAATTTGTTGTTAGCATGGTCCAAGACAAAGGAGTATAATCAATTGGTTGATGATCAAGGAGCCCAAGCAAGTGTACTTAGTCAAATTGTTTGGAACAATCAATATATTCTTATTGATAATAAATCAGTTTACTGTAAGGCCTTTCATGAGGCTGGTCTATGTTATGTATATCAACTTTTTGATCTACATGGAAACATTGTGCAATTTAATCATTGGAAAGCAAGAGGAGTACCAGGTAAATACTACATGATATATTTGGCAATAGTATCGCTAGTCAGGAAGAAATTGGGAAGTTCATTTAATCAATTATTGATACAAATGTTTTTGGAGAAAATAGATTATGAACATGATCAGTCTGACCTTTTGACAGTAGAAATTCAAAAACTAAAAGCTAGAAATATTTATGTTGATTTAGTTAGTAAATTGACATGTAGACCTGTCTGTGAACCCCTATTTTCCACTAAATATGGGATAGAAAAGGAGGAATGGCCACAAATGTATCTACTCCCATTTAAATGCACAATAGAAGTTAAGATGAGAGTTTTCCAGTTTAAGATTTTGCATAATATTTTATACACCAATGAGAGACTATTTAAAATGAAGCAAGTTCAGACACAACTTTGCACAATGTGCGAGACCTCTGTTGAAACTCCTTTACACCTTTTTTATGAGTGTAAGGTTGCTGAAGATTTAAGACGAGCTTTTGTTGATAAAATTGGTCTAAAGCTATCTATCAGATATGAGGATCTATCTAGGAAAAGAATGATGTTTGGATTCATAAAGGATTGGAAGGGACCACATAAAATATTATTAAATCACTTAATTATCTTATTGAAGAGATACATTTATATTCAGAAATGCAGGAATTTAGTAGTAAGTTTCATAGGTTTTGAAACGTTTATTTGCAAAATCAGACATATAGAATTGGTAATTGCTAAACAAAAGCACAAAGAAAACATGCACTATAGAAAATGGTCCCCTATTGAGAATTTATTTTAATTATCCATAATTATATTTTGATAATGATACAGTTCAAACCACCCGAGACTGATTTTTTAGTTTTTACATCAGGTCTGTTTGTTTGTTTGTTTGATTGTTGTTAGGTGTTTTTGGGGGTAATTGTTATAGTGATTCGTATTTGATTATTGTTCTTTTAATGTTATACAATTATTTAATTCTTGTATGATTGTTGTTTTTGTAATGTTACAAACAAAATTCGAAAATTAATAAAAATTTGGAAAAAAAAAAAAAAAAAAATTTGAGAAGCGTGAGAAAATTTACTGTGTGGCATGGTATAGTACTTTCCGGAATCTACTTTTCCACCGATCACGATATTTCTGCGTTCGATATCTAAATTTCTTCAATTTTTTGGAGTGCAACAAGCGCGCAAGCTAAATCCCCCGCCTTAATTAAGTTTCTTCAGCCGGTATATGATGTGCATAGCCATCGGCAAAGTTCCCGCACGGCGTACGCGTAGGCTAGGATAGCCTATAATCTAGGCGGAGTGCCGAGCTTTTTTCTTTGCTGCTAGACTAACCCTAAGCAGAACGTCTGATACGGTGAGACTACGAACCGTGAGTCGCGAAGCGGCTCACCGCCTATAATCACTGGTCTAGCTTTAGTCGTTGTTTTTTTTATTATCGACCATGAATCCGTGGCAGTTTTTCGTACGAAAAAACCTCATGAATACGAAATGAACTCAACCAATCAGAAACACGTATGGAAAAGAGTCTATGCATATGCATATTATAAATCACGTGACATTACGTCATTTTCTTCATCCAAGATGGCGGGTAGTTCATGCGACGACGATCTTCTGCGAGAAAGTTTATCATATGCGGCCAACAAACTAGGCATTCCTAATGGAAAATTCAGAGAACTGCAGGAATCCGCTATTCGTAGCGTTATTGAAGCCGGCAGGGATATTTTTGTTGCATTACCTACTGGTTTTGGAAAGAGTGCAATATACCAAGCAATCCCCTTGTGCTGTGATTTTTAGCTACGCGAACACGGATTCTATGATCTATTTAGCGGTCCATTCAAAGCAAGGGGGAACCACTAATTTGTCATTGTAAATTTGATACGATAATTGTTTTACCATACAAAGATATATGTTTTATTGTTCACATAAAACTACAATTTTTTAATTTTTTGATATTTCACAGTAGTAAAATGATCATTTTAAAGATTTTTTTGGTTTCATCTCCCCTTCTTCCTTTTTATTACCCCTATTTAGTAATGGACGAGCGCAATCTTTTTTCGTTGCGGTTTCTTATATCTGATTGGTCGAACGTAACATAGGTGTACCTTATTTGGTAGGGCTGCTGAATGATTCATAGATCCGCCATTTTGAATATATATGAATATTGATTAGCTAGACCAGTGATTATAGGCGGTGAGCCGCTTCGCGACTCACGGTTCGTAGTCTCGCCGTATCAGACGTTCTGCTTAAGGTTAGTCTAGCAGCAAAGAAAAAAGCTCGGCACTCCGCCTAGATTATAGGCTAAGGCTAGGATCGCGCATTGAGAAAAACATAGTTCGACAAAATGGCTGCTTCCAGTAGTGACTGTGGTGAAATGGCTGCCGACTATCCCCGTTTTCAGCTGTTAGATGTGGAATAATTTTTGAAATTTAACGAAGGCAGTGACAGCAAAAACACGAAGAAACAGATCAGGTACGGACTTTCTGTGTTTCGGGATTTTTGTAAGGAAATAAAAAGCCGATTTTGATGATGATTTTGTGGACAACGAAGCCCTAGACCTCCTTCTCTCGCAGTTTTACGCTGGAGCTCGGAATGAAAACGGTGAATACTACACCCGGGATACTACAGCAAGAAAACAATGCATGCTTTTCGGTTTAGCCTTCAAAGGCATTTCTTGGCGTCAAGAAATGTGGACACTACCAAAGAAAGAGGAGTCGTTTTCGAGAAGTGGGAAAACGTTCAAATTGTTGTGAAAAATCTAAAAGCAACAGGAAAAGCTGCTGTGAAACACCACCCTGCCATTCCGAAGGATGACATGACGATGATTCTGCAAAAGTCTAGATTCTAGGTCTCCAAAAGAAGGTTTTCCTTGACACCATGGTGTATTTTGCTAACATAGATATGGAGAATTTAGGGAACATGACGCCAGGACATTTTGTTCTCCATGAAGCCGAAAGAAATAACGGCGAGTACTTTACACTCTGCGAAATGCATGCCAAAATCATTCAGATGATGATGATGATGATGAGAGCCAGGCAGGACAGATGTGTTCCTTGCCGGGAAATCCCTTTTTCCCTGTAACCAGCCTCAAAATGTATCTCCAAACTTATTAATGACTGTGAATGTATGTGGCAAAGGCCGAAATCAAAAGCAAAAGTAACTGATGCATCGTGGTATTGTAATACACCGCTTGGAACGAATACCGTGGGCTCAATGTTGAAAAAAAATCTGCCAAGAATCTAGCTGCAAAATATACACACATAACTCTTTGCGAGCTACTAGCATCTCTCTTCTGGACGAGGCAGGATATTCATTCCGAGACATAATGACGGTGTCTTGCCATAGAGCCGAAAGTTCTATTGAGAATTACGCACGCACAATTAGTGAAGCCAAGAAAAAGATGACGTCAGAAATGTACTCCACAAGCCCGAAGACCAGTGGCAGTGCAAATGTTGAAAAACAACCATCTACATCTAAGACAACTGTCACTGAGGACATGAATGCTGAGCCTGAGACTAAAAATATGCCATCATTAAATGATAGTCAGCTGGAGCGGTTTTCGATTTAATACCCGATCAATTTCCATTCAATCCACAAGGGCAGCCACCACAAAGGTTACTACTGGGAGCACCACTACCAGAGCGAGCTCCTACATAGTCCAGAATCTGCCCGGTCCTTTATAATTTCCTACACTTGATGCAAGCCGTCGAAGATGGCGTTACCAACAAACTCATAATTATGCTCACCAGCCATTTCGCCGGGCGTCCTCGGCTGGTAGCAAGTACGTAGGAAGAGGTAGCGTTACGTTGGTGTGGTGAAGATCAAAATTAAATAGGCCAGATTCTGGACTAGCTCCTACACGATGAACGTCATTAAAATCGACTGCCAGAATATCACTTTCATGGCTGTACGGTCAATATTTTCAACAAGTAAATCAAGGAAACGCCATCCATGTAAACACGTTCGTGTTTTTGCTTTGACTTTGAGACTTTATATTGAATTGTTTGACGCTGTTACTTGGAAGTTCTGACAATTAAAAACTTGTTATTGTGAAATTCACTTGACTTGAATTTCGACTTTTCTGGAAACTAAGGAGAAGGAATTCTAATCTGGTAAGTCATTTACCTCTTCTTCCTTTTTTGTTTAATTTAGGCCTATCCGGGGGCCTATTAGTATGCTGCTGAATGCTCACAGTACACGTTTCTTTGTAATAGTGAGATGCTAATGTCTCAAGAGGGATATAATTAAAGCAGATATGCAATGTCTTTCTTGGGTCTAGCATACTATGAGCATTCAGAGGCATAAATATAGTAACTTTCCCTCGAGGTAAATTAAATATAGTAACTTTCCCTCGAGGTAAATTTGATATAAATTTGCCCTCGGGGAAAGTTACTATTTGTGCCGTTTCATTATCTCATAGTTTTTGCTGGATCCTCGAAAGGTATTGTAGGCCTATATTTGTATATTACTAAACTGGCACCCAATTGACCCCTTTATAAAGTCCCAGATCCACCCCTGACCCCCTCACCTGATCAGCATGCTTCAAGTATTGGACCTGATGTGTGACAAGCACGACAGTTCTTCTTTCCTCGATCAAGAAATCAAGAATACCTTTGAAGAACATGTGACTACCAACGTGCACATCAAGGGCTGATAATGGATCATCCTGAGAGAGAAAGCGAGAGAGAGAGAGAGGGAGAGAGATGAAGGTTCCTTGTTTGATGGATCAAAGCGAGCGTTCCTCAAAGAGACAACATATTTTGCGGTAAATCTATTTTGGAAACGCCATCGAGTTTAAGAATGCTTTTATTTTGCGCAACACAATTGATACACAGTTTAACCCCTCCTCCCCCTCCCGCAAACACACATCCATGTTCATTAATCTTTCCGCTGACTCATTATTATACCAAGTCATCAGGGGCGTCGCCAAAGGGGGGGTGTGGGGGGGTACGACACCCCCCACCTGTCAGGATATTGTCGGTAAAATTGCGCTGCCGTCGGGAAAAAGAGAAAAGGGGGTGGAGAAAAAAGAGAGGGAAAAAAGAGAGGGAAAAAAAGAGAGGGAAAAAAAGAAAGGGGAAAAAAGAGATGGAAAAAAGAGAGGGAAAGGGAAAGAAAAAAAAGAAAAGGAAAAGAAAAGAAAGAAAGGAAAAGAAAGGAAAGAAAGGAAAAGAAAGGAAAGAAAAGAGAAGAAGGAAGGAGAAAAAAGAAAAAGAGGGAGGAGAGGAAAGAAAGGAAAAGAAAGAAAAGAAAGAAAAGGAAAAAGAAGAAAAAAGAGTGAAAGGGAAACAAAAGAAACGGGGGGTGAAAGAGAGGGGAGAGAGGGGAGGTTAGAGTCTGAGAGAGGAGGAGTGGGAGTAAAAGAGAGAAGGGGGTTGTTGGGTGGAGTCGTCTCGTCGAGGGAGCAAGAAAGACACGGGTAAATATTTTGCTGTGTCGGGTCAGCTGTGTCGGTATTCTTAGTTGATCCTCGTGTACTCTATCAATGCAGAAGTTTGAGGTCGGTCAGATGTATATTGTCGGTCGGCCGACAAGTTTTTTTCCCTACGAACTGTGACTTCTTATCCGCTGTGACGACTTCGAGAGTGACTACAACTACAATACTGGTATTTTCTCGAAGTTTCACTTTCCTATAATATCAGCTAAAGAAATCAGAGGTTTAAAATTTTCGGGGAAACGTAATTCAAACAAGGTTTAAGAGTCAACAACGGTACGACGAATCGTCTTCCTTTCTTTATATTGTGATGAAACGCCAAAAATTCCGCGCTTCGCGCGGAAGCGAAAACTTCATTTAGACGAGTCGAGAACGGTACAACGAATCGTCTTCTTTCTCTAATAATTGAGGGAATCGTCAAAGCTTCCGCGCTTCGCGCGAGAGTAGAAAACTGAATTAAGACAAATAGGGCTTATTAAAAGTCAAAAACGGTACCAAGAATCGTGTTCTTTCTCTAATAATTTAAGGAAACGTCAAAGCTTTCGCGCTTCGCGCGAGAGGGGGGAAACTGAATGCAGATGAATAGGGCTTAATAAGATTCGAAAACGGTACGAGGAATCGTCTTCCTTTCTCTATATTGTGATGAAACGCTAAAAATTCCGCGCTTCGCGCGGAAAGGGAAAACATTATTTAGACGAGTCAAGAACGGTACGACGAATCGTCTTCTTTCTCTAATAATTTAAGGAAACTTCAAAGCTTCAGCGCTTCGCGCGAGAGGGGAAAACTGAATTCAGACAAAAATTAATAGGGCTTATTTAGAGTCGAAAACGGTACAACGAATCGTGTTCTTTCTCTAATAATTTAATGAAACGTCAAAGCTTTCGCGCTTCGCGCGGGAGGGGGGGGGAAACTTCATTCAGCCACGGATTACCAGTAAAAAACGGTACAATTAATCGTCTTCTTTTCCTAATAATTGAAGGAAACGTCAAAGCTTCCGCGCTTCGCGCGAGAGGGGGGAAACTGAATTCAGATGAATAGGGCTTATTAAGATTCGTAAACGGTACGAGGAATCGTCCTCCTTTCTCTATATTGTGATGAAACGCCAAAAATTTCATTTAGACGAGTCGAGAACGGTACGACGAATCGTCTTCTTTATTTAATAATTTGAAGAAACGTCAAAGCTTTCGCGCTTTGCGCGAGAGGAGGAAACTGAATTCAGACAAAGTTAATAGAGCTTATTTAGAGTCGAAAACGGTACAACGAATCGTGTTCTTTCTCTAAAAATTAAAGGAAACGTCAAAACTTCCGCGCTTCGCGCGGGTGGGGAAAGCTCCATTCAGATAAGGATTAAGAGTCGAGAACAGTACACCGAATCGTCTGCTTTTTCTCATAATTTTATGAAACGTCAAAGCTTCCGCGCTTTGCGCGGGAGGGGGGGGGGGAACTGAATTCAGAAAAGGATAAACAGTCGAGAACGGTACAGCAAATCGTCTTCTTGTTTATAATAATTTAATGAAACGTCAAAGCTTTCGCGCTTCACGCGGGAGGGGGGGAAACTTCATTCAGCCAAGGATTACCAGTCAAAAACGGTACAATTAATCGTCTTCTTTTTCTAATAATTAAAGGAAACGTCAAAGCTTCCGCGCTTCGCGCGAGAGGGGGAAACTGAATTCAATCAAAATTAATAGGGCTTATTAGAGTCGAAAACGGTACAACGAATCGTGTTCTTTCTCTAATAATATGAGGAAACGTCAAAGCTTTCGCGCTTCGCGCGAGAGGGGGAAACTGAATTCAGATGAATAGGGCTTATTAAGAGTCGAAAAGGGTACGACGAATCGTGTTCTTTCTCTAATAATATGAGGAAACGTCAAAGCTTCCGCGCTTCACGCGGGTGGGGGAAGCTCCATTCAGCCAAGGATTACCAGTCAAAAACAGTACACCGAATCGTCTGCTTTTTCTCATAATTTAATGAAACGTCAAAGCTTCCGCGCTTTGCGCGGGAGGGGGGGGGAACTGAATTCAGAAAAGGATAAACAGTCGAGACTCTGTGTACAGCAAATCGTCTTCTTGTTTATAATAATTTAATGAAACGTCAAAGCTTTCGCGTGGGAGGGGGGGGGGACTTCATTCAGCCAAGGATTACCAGTCGAAAAGGTACAATTAATCGTCTTATTTTCCTAATAATTTAAGGAAACGTCTAAGCTTCGCGCGGAGGCCCATCACGCACTACCCCCTAATGAGCGCTTTTAAGTGATCTCTTGCTCACTACCGCCCCTCTCTAAAATAAGATCCTAGCTCTGCGCCTGCATTAAAATATATAGCTATGATGCTGACTAAATTGAAGAAATAATTCGTATATTTATGTCGTCGAGGAAAATGACCATTTTGCGCATATGCAAGTACTATAGATAGTCCATAGGAAAAACAATTTAGACTTCGGCCCCAGGTTTATAGGGTTGAATTGTAGATATTGGACATTTAATTTTGTCGGTAATTGGTGGCTAGTTTTGTCGGTAATCGTTGGCCTCTACACCCCCCCCCCCCCCCCCCCACTGAAAAAGGTCTAGCGACGCCCCTGCAAGTCATAGATATTGCTAGATATAGATATGAGCACAAATTCTGCCTTTGATGCACCAAGAAGTAAGAAATACAGGTCTTAATCTTGACTGCATCACGATTTCCGTGATAAATATTTCCTTGATGAATTTTATGAATACTTACCAAAAGGACGACATCCTTTGAGCTATACATGGCCCTGGCTACACTGATGCGTTGCTTCTGACCTCCGCTCATGTTGATACCCTTCTCACCAATCTCCGTTTGGTCTCCCATAGGGAGAATATCAATATCAGGCTGTAAACAACATGCTTCCAATATTGTTTGATATCTGCGATGGAGGAGGGGGGGGGGAGTAATGGGATACAATATTTAGAAATCAAGATTTATTGCATGTATATTATGCATAAATCTGATTTCCATTGGTGTTACATGAAATGATAACATGTTAACTAAACAAGGTATTGTGTGCTTACTGCTTAAATGTATTACAAAGTTTTGGGAAATTTTGAAAAATGGGTGGATAGTGATTCTTTACAATTTTAATATATTTGGATGCCCCTTTGGATGTATTAAAAACACCAGAAATTTTAGCCCCCTAAAACACTTCTGCTTTCGAGAAAAATTGAATATAAAGATTTACCGGTGCTCCTGGTAAATTTTGATAAATTTCAAATAGCTCCTACGGCCGTACAATGGTAGCTGCGACTATGAAAATCTCAGAGTATGTAGTTGTGGTGTATAATTTCCGAACGAGAATAGCTAATCAGTAAATTTCAGTCAATAAACATTGTTTTATAGCTTAATTAATATCTTGACCTTGAGAGGGAGCTATTCTACATAAAGTGTTTATTATTTACAATTTCATAACTTTAGAGTCGATTTCGACCGCGACAACGATCACTGAATATTGTAGGATATATGCTTCCAATATGTTCATTTGAACCAAATTCATGACCCCATACCAAAACTTTGTATTACCTTTTTGTCTTCAATTTCATCTAATCAGGCAATTATTATTTTCAGTTCTTTTATCTCTTTTCGCTCAAACCATTCTTGTTTAAGGAGGGGATCACATACTCAGCTTCCTTCTTTATTTTGTTTGGTCCAATGTAAAGCTGAACCTACAATTTTTGTGTTGAAATATTTTTTTTTATAGAGAGAGGGGGGAGGCATGCAACAAGAATTATTAAGTGAATACCTTTTCTGGCTAAAGGGGTTTCCGAATACGATATTATCCTTCAGGCTAGCGTTGATCAGCCACGCTGTCTGTGCTGCATACGCAACTCCGATCTTTTTGCTTGAAAGATTAACCAAACAATAAACGAGAAATAAATTTATTTTCAAATAAAGTCACAAAGAAAAAATCTTTTTGTAGATGATACTAGTACATTCTACACTCATGATAACTCCCAAATTCTTCTAAATACCGGGAATAATGAGCTACATTTCGTATGTTATTGGATACAGACAGATAATTAAGTTGTCCTTTAATTTTTAAGAAAACTAACTATATGATTTTTGGTAACACGTATAACACTTTACCTCATCATCATGTAATGAATGGTTGTGAATTAAAACAGATTTTATAAAATGTCTTGGGTTTCATATCGGTTGTAAAATATCATGGAAACTCACAACAGATTTGTTATGCAAATTACTTTTGAGAAATGTAGGGGTTATTAATAAACTAAAAAATTATTTGCTACTAGTATTTTACGAACATTATACTCTATACGTTATTGATACCATACTCAACTTATGGAATATCAGTGAGGGGGACAATGTTCTAAAGATGAAAACTTAATCTGTTTTGAAGATACAAAAGAAGAGCCATCGTGAACACACCATCCCTATATTTCATACAAACAATTACATGTATTTTGAAAGTAAGAGACCTATACTACTTTTACACTGAAATATTTATGTATCAGCTGAAGCTGAATAGAGGCGATTTCCCCCCCTATGTTTGTAAAAAGAATTTAAAAAACGATATTCATTCCTATCCTACCAGGTGAAAATCCTATTTTCCTCTCTCCCTTGCTCTGAAAACAATAACGTATACACGTCCCTCAGTTTGGAATAGTTTGGACACAAACATAATCGAATCACGCTCACTATATTCCTTCAAGCTTAAGCTCAAGATTCCTTTTTAAATTCATGTGTGTAACAAATTTGGCCTTTCACTCCTCCTTCTCTCTCCCTTTCTCTCTTTCTCTCTCTCTCTCTCTCTTTCTCCCTCTCTTTCTTATCAGGCTTACAACTGGCTTACATTAATTGATTCCCTCGGGTAACCACGTCTTGATGCACATTCTGTATGTACCGCTTCTATGTTAACATGTTATTCATAAAGCTAATGTGTCAGTGACTCAATTTTTGTTATAACGTCTTTCGTTAGTGCTATCGGAATTCAGTTACAATATATTTGTTTAAGTATTTTATTCGGGATCCTATGAATTACAAACTTTGCTGATTGATAGGTTCCCTAAATTTCCTATTATTTATTTGTCTATGTTACCTGTCTATCAATGTTTTATTATGCATTCCTTTATTAAATCTTATGTATGAAACAATCTTGTTAATATGTGGAATGTGGAACAACAAACAAACAAACAATCAAAAGAAATGATACTCGTCTCAGGCTAGGAGAAAGCTCAAATATTACAATTATACTATGGCTAGACGTAAGAGAAATTGGATATATATATATATATATATATATATATAACAGTATACATACAACTTCTAAAATTAAAACTTATCATATTTAAACATATAAATACAGCGTAAACTTGGTACGTCTAAAAATTAATGTACCTGTGATGTTCGACTACACCATCCACCGTGATCATCTCACCCAACATGGCCGACAAGAGAGCAGATTTACCCGCTCCAATCTTACCAACAATCATTGTAAGTCGACCTGTAAAAATACATTTGCTAAGGTTACTTCTTCAAAATATTTGATGTTAACAATCGAAAATGAAAATTAGATTTCGCGTGGTTTAGATGCGATAGCAGGGGGTCGACTCGTGTACTAGACGAAAGTTACGCTGAGTAAGACTTGGTCGTTGGAAGGTCGTGTTGACTTAAGTTGGTCCGAGTAGGATGGTGTAAGTCAAATTTATATAGAATATTTAATGCTGCAGGGATTAACTTACGCCGACTAGAAGGCCCTGTCTGAACATGGCTATTATCATCGGGCTTTATAGAATACCGAAGTGCTAACGTCATATTTGCTCGTCATCCAGGTTACTGGTTCTAAACAACAGAGCCTAGGGGTGAGGTTCACCACGAAATCATAGATGCAACGGTCTGGAGCAGGGCAAGTTCAGTCTGGTCTGGTGTGATCACCACGTAAACATTGTTTGGGACCAGCATCCCTGACAACTTGAATTGAGAAGTATGAAGTCACACTTCTGTACTCTATGATACCGCGCTAAAGCATTCAATAACTATCTCTTCCGACTACTATTTCCTGTACCTGGGTGGAGATTGATAAACATAGACTAATATCTATTACCGTTAGTGCTGTTGCAGGGATTCAATTCCCGTATTTGGAGGCTCAGAGTCTGATTGCTATCTACTAGATTCTAGGGTATTATGTACTCAACCAATCATATTAAGAAAAGTGAAAGTACTTGCCTGCCGGTATGTCAATAGTGACATCGGATATTATGGGTGTTCTTGTCTCACTGCTCCATGAAAATGAACCATTGGTGATCTGTTGCAATTAACATAACGAACATTCAATTCAGTATTATACGTTCT
This sequence comes from Strongylocentrotus droebachiensis, assembly GCA_035222895.1. Classification (NCBI taxonomy): domain Eukaryota; kingdom Metazoa; phylum Echinodermata; class Echinoidea; order Camarodonta; family Strongylocentrotidae; genus Strongylocentrotus; species Strongylocentrotus droebachiensis. The sequence goes on along the minus strand of JAVYIG010001935.1, from coordinate 259,058 downwards.
AAAATGATAATTTGTAGAATTGATCTGCCTTGCAAAGTAAAGGAATATAATTTGATATCGTTTAGCCTGTACATTCTTTATCAGTTTTTAAATGGAAAAGATCTAAATCTAAATTGAAAACGATGATTTCAAATCTTGTTTTGTTCTAATTATTTAATGTGTCTAGGGTGTGAAGGAGAACAATGTTGTCATTTCAACCATTAACTAAAAACATCTACACATAACGCATAGATCAAGTTGCCGCATTATAATTGCAATGATGATCACCTTGTTACTTACCAGAATGGCGAGTGATATTACATACCTTCAATGCAATGCCAGATGGAACTGTTTCACCTTTCATGTTCGTCATAGGAATAGATTGCGTTTGAGATTCATTATGATTGTTTGACAACGTTGAGTATAGAATTGATCCATATTTCTTGTCATAACCTCTCTTCAGTTGTTGGATCAAAGCGCTGGAAGTGGTGGCTTTCTACAAATAAATAGTACCCCAAAAAGGGAGGCGAGGCGTCGGGATACATAAATACATCATGAAATTGCATGTTAAGAGGATGTATATATATTCAGGTATTATATAGTCAGTACTGAATTAAAAAAGATGATGATGAAATTACTAAAGACGGAAGGAGCATGTTCGTGTACGAAGAAGAAAAAAGCGTCTTCTACATCACTCATAATTATCACTCATACCAGAAAACTATATCAATGTAAATGTCAATCAGATTCCTCTTGAACGATTCAGTATGAACCTTTCCCCCTTTTTTAAAAAATAATTCTCTGTTCCAAAATCGAGGCAGCGTGACCATACTATCATAATGCAGCCAAGTCCTTTCATAATTCGATCACCCTGTCCGTAAATTATTTTGTTCATTCATTTATTTATCTACTTCTGATAATCATACAAGAAACTTCAGTCATCTTAAAAAAATGGTCTTCAATAATGTCCTGTTTACAACATACAGTTAACAACTTAATTATTCATACCCTTGTATTATAATTTGATGTTTTCCCCCCTTAGAATGGTTGAATATGGGTCTTTGTTACATAATTTTAGATGTAAGCTTTGATATGTCAGATTCTGAAGACGCCTAAATCGGGAAAATCTAATTTTTACATCCTTTAAAAACGTATAAATTATTTAGCTGTTAACTGTATATACAGATTTTAACTGTAAAAACAAAAATAAAGATGAGACAGCAAACCATCAAATGGTAATATAAAATAAGGCATAACGAAAACATATACAATGTACCATTTGCTAAGATGCATATGTATTGCCATTTTAATCACAGATCCCACAATGTGTTACCATACCTTCTTCTTTTCTTTATCATCGTTGTCCTCATCCATTTCACCGCCCTTCAATAGATTGCCTTCGATCTCGGGTGCTTTGAAGAACTTTCCTAGTCGACGTATACTGACGACAGCAGTGACGAAGGAAGACGACACACTTGGTAGTAACCGTAGAGGGAGCTGAAGCTGGTTGATGACTGCTAATGATGTGAAGGCTACGTCAGGAGTCAGGCTCTTGCCAGATAATACACTGTACAGGCTCAGAGCCTAAATCAGTCCAAAACAGGATAATATAACATTTTACACTCTAAAGATTCTAAAGGGCCTGAACAAAAAAAAACCCAAAAAATACTTTTCGATGCAAAATGTTAAATCTGCCATTTCAAATGTTGATTTGATATTTGAATCAAGTGTAAAAGCGGCACGGTTGGTGAAAATCAAAAGAATGATTAATGTTATATTATTTAAATTGAATCAGATGAGGACCCGAAATTCAAATGATGAAATTCCCGATTACATCATCATAGAAATATTATATTGGGTAAATCTATATGACTAACAAAGCACCACCAACATTTTATATATCATATGCCAACGTTCCACAAGCCCATTTCATCAGATTTTGCTTCTCTCGTTCGGAGAATACACATTATACAAACAAATTGCCACTCTAAAGAATTGACTCTTATCACTAAGTTGTTATGCTAAATTAAAGTAACTTGTTATGCTAAATCAAAGTAACTTGTTATACTTACTATGGGCATAACAAGAAGTGGGACTGCATTTGCCAAGGAATCTGAAATAAAATGAAATAAATATATATTTCAATCCCATTTCTGTTAACTAAGATGATTCCATTGAGCATAAGAATAAGGACGATGATAACAATGCTAGCAATTAAAAAAGACAAATGATAGAAATAATCATATCAACAATAATATGAAAAATATCATCAAAAGTTATTAGGTTAACAATGATAACGATGAAAGCCTTGGTAGAGGAAAGGGATAATTAGGTAAGCATTGAAGATTAAAAAATAACCGTGAATAAACTAATAAATACTCTCCCGTTGAACATTTATACATAACATTCTACCTTCTGACGCTCTCATTCTGAAAGGCTAGTGACAATACTTTTAAACATTCTTTCATGAAACATGATGTTGCGAAGGTCATCGAATTTTGTATCGTATTTCACCGATGTTAAAGGTAATACAAAGTTTTGGGAAATATTATAAAATTGGGTGGATAGTGAATCTTTACAATTTTGATATATTTGGATGCCCCTGTGGATGTATTATAAGCACTGAAAAAATTAGCCCCTAAAACACTTCTGTTTTCGAGAAAATTTGAATATAAAAATTTACCGGTGCTCCCGGTAATTTTTGATAAATTTCAAATAGCGCCTATGGCCGTACAATGATAGCTGCGACCATGAAAATCTCAGAATATTTAGTTGTAATATATAATTTCCAAACGGGAATAGCTAATCGGTCGATTTTAGTCAAGAAACATTGTTTCAAAGCTAAATTAACATCTTGACCTTGAGAGGGAGCTATACAACATAAAGAGTTTATTATTTATAATTTCATAACTTCAGACTCGATTTCAACCGCGACAACGATCAATGAATATTGTAGGAACGCATATGCTTCCAATATTTTAATTTGAACCGAATTCATGACCCCATACCAAAACTTTGTAATACCTTTAAGACAATTTTTATCATAACATTTTCTCTGGAATACTTCTTGCACTGCTATGAATCTTTACTTACTTAGCTGGACCCGCCAGAACATTTGAGCCTTTAGTTTACCGACTTCTTTGTTTCTGGTGACCTCGATAGCCCGTTGAAATATTCTCTCCCAAGCGTTTAATTTGACGACTTTCATTCCTTGCAGTACCTCGTTAGTCTGCTTTAACCGTTCATCTGACATTTTCTAGAATGAACATCGACCATAACAAAACAACCAGTTTGAGAACAGTTATCAATTAAGAAAGAAAAAGAGTTCTCTTTGGATGACCGAGGGGGGAAGCTAAATTTTGATAGGGTAATTCAATCCAGTTCTTTTATTCATCCAAATTCAAAGAATACATGAGACAAATTTGGTCACACATTGTAAAAAATACATAGTATTTATATAAGAAACTATATCGTTGTGTTTATGATTATAAAATAACCATCTAAATAAAAGGTAGCCAAAAAGTAAATATTCTTATATTCTAGTATTACACATTAAAATGATGAAAAGGATAGAACATCAAGGTGAACGAAGGAAGGAAAATCACGCTAACCAATACTTGGGCCCACATGCTCCTCACTCAACTTGGTTGTACCAGGAAGCTGTAATGAATGGAGATACCGTCTCGAAAGAATTTTCCGAGGGAAAAATATTCAAGATTAACTTGGCTTTACAAAAAGAAATGTAACCCTCTCCAGCCATCATTTCCATCAACAGCTGTCCATATCAATGCACTATCCCCCTCTGACATTCCAAATATTACGAAATATTACGCAACGCCATCTGCTTCCCTAAGTTCTCTATTCACTCTTTTGCAAAAATACGCAAGCATCGAGCTTTGAAGCCATGCGTGGCACCGAAAAATTAGGTCATGTTCAGTGAAGATATATTTAGCAATAACATATATAACACAGAATTCACAACATATGACAAATGCAACTTTCTATTAGATATCAAATGCTTTTTCCGTTCTCGGATAGCTCTTGTGAAGACAGAGCCATTTCAACCAGCGAAATCGACCAAGGAAATCATGATTTTCTCATCTAATTATTGACATTTTCCGAAATTTCCGAAATTTGTAGATAGCTAGGAAGGTAGTCCAAAGGTTTATCTTCCTAAAGAACTAAATGAAATTGTGTTATATGTTTGCGCATTTATTGATTAAGGGCTAGAAGTTGTCAAGTTATCACCACTATTCACCCCAAGTACGGACCGGCAAAGGAAAAGCCGCCGTGCTCGCTTGGCTGGGCTCTGTGTGGAAAGGGCGGACTTAGTGCTACTAGGGAGCTGTACGGTTTCGGAGGGGGTTAAGGGGATTACGGTAGGGGAAACAAAAGACGCGCGGTGCCACGGATGACTTCAAAGGGGCCTCTTGGACGGGATCTCCATTCATTACAGCTTCCTGGTTGTACAAACACACGGAGTATGAACCATTTCAGCCCAAATATCGGCTTGTCCGTCATTTCAATGAGCGCATTCTCCTTCCTGACCGTAATAATTCATAAGTAATTGAAATTGTGATTCTCATTTGCAATGATCTGTTAAACATTTTGGAGGATTCGCGCCTTGCATTCTTCTGCCAGATTACGTCTATTTCCTGTTATTTTACTCGGCCTCTTGACTACGCTTTCCATTTTCCTAAAGTCATCCTTCCTACATGCCCAAAACCAAACAACAAAGTTGAAAAATAAAATACTCACGACAATGCATTTGTAGAAAATAGGATTATCAACATGTATATAGCTCAATTTCCTTAGATAGAACATTCTTTGGGCGCTCGACACAATGGACGTACACTCATCATGCCAGGTAAATTTATTATCGATCGTTGTTCACAGATATTTGTATTCTAAAATCGTTTCAATGTTTTCATCTTTGATCTTCACTGGTTAGTATTGTTGTGTAGCAGCTCTAGAGTCAACAATGATTTCTTCCGTCTTGACTAAAGGTTTCCATGGAATAACCCGAATGGTGATAGTATCCACCTGTAATGTTTCTCTACCCGTACGACCTAGGCTCGCATGGCGGATAAAACAGGGGCCTATTAACTAGCTCAATAAACAATGATAAAGCGAAACACATGAACTAACTGGCCTAAACTTATTACCTACATGTAGCTTACTAATACTCACCAACTACTGACAACATAATCAACAAGCCCTTAGAGTAATCGACTGTATGTATACAATTGTGAGACAAATAAGGAAAGATTGAGGAATTCGTTCTTCACATGAATTAAACTTACCATAGCCTCCTGTTGGTAGAATGATTGTCTATTAGCAATGTAGATCTGAACAGGTATAGCCAGTAAAAGTATGACGCAGCTAACCAGTGCTGACACTCCGAGTTCATTGTAGAGAATGATGATGTATATAACAACCTGTTCAACAGAAAAGTTCACTACTTTAAATAATACGTGACAACATAACACCATTGTTCATTTGCAGCTTTTTATAAAGCATTACTTTTAAAAGGTTTACTTCTCTCTTAAATATTTTTGTTAATGAAGATCGGCGCTGAAATACAGTAGATTATATTCACTTTTTATTACCTTTGTCACATAATGAAATTATGAAATGAATGTCATGATGTGATATATTTTTTTAGGTCCATCGAAGGCAACAAATCAAAGGCTACTCTTTAAAAATAATTTTGATGATAATAATAATAATAATGATTATATTACATTTATAAGCGCCTTTTCATTAGATACAAAACGCATAGATATGTGATGTATATGATATCTTATAAACATTTGTTTGACATTTTACTGATTTCGTATAATATACTCACCTGATATGGTATAAACCAGCAGGAATGGAACCATTGCAAAGCTAAGAATATGGCCCTAGGATCTACTGACATGTGGTTAGTAATCTCACCGATAGTGAGAGACCCACTACCAATCCCCGAACTCGACAGGCGTAAGGATTTGGCATACACTGCTGACTATATCATTTAAAACAAAGTGAACAAAATAATTTTATCAGGATGTTTAGAAAGTTATGACTCTAGAGGAAACAAATCTAATAGCAGACGAAATACACATAATTACGGAGCGACAAAATACGAGGTGCACTCCAAAAGGTTTAAGACTCTTTCAGTATAAAACTATAATCTCCTGTAGTAGGATCTTCTGAAGGCCTCCAAAGCGAATGTGTCAAGCACTCTTTACGGTTTTAAAATCAATCTCTTAGTTGTTTACCAGGATGAAAGTGTGGACGGGTGGATAGTCCTGGCACTCTGTCCACATGGCCACATTACAATCTCTTCCTGAATTCCTGCCTAGTGGAGGTCGATAATGATCACCATGACCTTCCCGTTGGACTTGCTCTGCCTCACCTTCTTGGGTCTGGGGAGCAAGGATCTTGTCTATTGGTATTTGGATCATGACGATAGATGTAGCTTTCGTCATAGGTCACCAGAGACTAACTTAAGGAGAATTTCGTAAGTTTTGGTCCAGTTTATTAAACACAAAGTGCCAATGCATAGGGAGCTCCCGACTGCACTATATAATCTATAGTCAGCTGTGACAATCAGTGTTTAGTAGGGTGTGTTCGAACTGCTGTTATAGCCGGCTCTCTCACCTTGGTATAACAGCACTGGCATGTCAGCTTATTAGATACACAATTATGATGTACTAACATTATAATAATCTAGGACATTTACAATGCTCTCCAAAAAATATCTCAAATTTCTGGAATGCCCCTTGTAAAGGGAACCTAACAATTCTCAATGTAGTAACGTGGGTCTTGATTTAGTCATCTGTGTCGTTCGGGTTGTACACCCTTTTTCTCAAATCATTTAATGATAACATGAAAATTACCGTTTTTTTCTTACGATGTAGCGTAAAATATCGGATATTTGAATGTTTTGGGCGGACATGTCGAAATGAAATTCAATTAAATCCAAAGTGAATGATGGTTATTTGTTGCTGATTAAAATAAGTCTAACCATAATGAAAACTTGCAAAAGTAAAGTAGTAGAGCGCGTTTACCTGAATGGCAGCCCTGACTTTGGCTGCCTCTAAGATGATATAGTGATAACCTAACTCATGGGTGATATTTTGGAAGACTAATTGGAAGAAGAGGACCGTCACCAGAACATATCCATTGTAAAAGAAATCTCCCACTGTGATGTATGACTCCAGCATCTGTGTGTTGTAAAAATAAACATTTATAATTCATTACTGCATAAGATACAATACTTATGCAAATACTTTTTGGGAATCTTCATGTTTTAGGTGGAGTTGGGGATCGTCAAAGGAGTGAATAAAATTTTAACATATTTAAGATAATCATATCGTCTACGTTTGCCTTAATCTTATGCAAGTTATGATAATATGATTTGTTAGACAGGGGAGTAGATGATTTAATATATTTGAATCGCCCCAACCTAATAACTGTGATAGACCTGAATTCAATAATGTATAGATGTGCAGATACCATAAATGCCACTTTATCAAATAAAGCAATACCATAAATATTACCATAAAATTACATTAAATATATTTTTGTATCGACATAAATGATGAAGTGCAGCCAAGCGTATGGAAAATGCAATTAATTGTTTGTCACGAAATATGAATAAAATCACAGTTCAAAGTCATACATTGAATCAAGGGGAAAAGGAGGGTTCTATGGGATAAGATGACATAAACAAATCTTTATGATCAACAATTAAAGCGAAATAAATGAACAGAACACAATTAAATTAATGATGAACAGCATATCAAATAAAGTGATTTACACCTAATGATAATGATATAAAGAAAGGGTTATCGCTCATCGGTGGTGACAATGATCAAAGTGATAAACCAAATTAGTAAATGCGTACATGATTTGTTGGCCCTGTCTCCTCTGTATCTTTGCTCTGCAAAGTTACCCATCTGATAACTCCAGCGATGAGAAATGGCGTGGCAAAACCTGACGTAACTCCAACAAACATGAGAATTCCCGATATGTACATTCCTTCCTTAAGGAATCTGTAGAGAGCTCGAGTGAAACTGATCTCAAGGCCTTTCTTTCTGGCCCTCTCCTAAGGGGTTCGAATGAAGAAGACAAAAAAGTGAACAAGATCAATCAGACACACTTTCCGATTGCTAATGCTGAACTTTCAATGTTTGGTCTATTTACCAGATACTTTTCCGCTCAAAACATTTAAAAGAAAAAGGAAGAAAAGGTATTTAGTACAGAATTTGAAGGCCTCACAGAGGTCTATGAAGTATGGTAACTAAACAATGACGGTATCTTTTGACGACGTTACATGCCAACTTTTCAGGGTTTAAAATTTATATAATCAAATGTTTTATCTCTTTACATTCAACTTTGTCTTCCCACAGCAACAAATTTGAGCGTTTCTTTTGCCTATAATCCTTACCAATGCCAAAAATATGATTTAATTGGTCTATCAACAACTAGAATTTGCATTAAGAGATGCTAGAAGTACCTTTTCTTGGATGAGAATCTTGGCGAATCGTTCGCTGGAGTACTTTGCAGAATGCTCATCGGGTAGGCTTCCCATATCTTCATCTTCTACTGCCTGCGTCATGCCTTTCTTAAACAGGTCGTTCATCCATGCATAGAGGAGAGATGATGGCAAACTACAATCATCATGAAGATACTTCAGATTTCTCAATTCTAAAGGATGTTCCTTAGGTGATGATCCGAGGCTGAATCCCTGGTTTGCATTTGAAGATTTGAAGGGGAAGAAAGGTGATGTACTGGTTGTTCTAAATGTATGAAGTAGCAGCTTAAATTAAAAACCTTCTGACAATCACGTATATCTGCATTGTTTCAATGATAATAATAACCAACCAAAATGGTTTAAACTACAAAATAATGGATGATTACTTCAAAAGATCAATAGGGACAATGATCATGCAGGATAGGGAAGAAAGGGTAAGCACAAGTAGAGGGATATGTACTATTTTCAAGACTGAAATGCGTATATTATTATATGCGTCATAATATATTAGATCTTGCATGTCTAGCTGTGCTCGGGCCATTACCTTTTTCATCAGAAAATAGATTTCCACCAAGCACATCGCTGCATCTACAGCTACCATTGACTTATTGAAGACCCAGATCATGTGACGTGACGTAATATTATCGTGATGAAACGCAGAAGCCCTGAAACACTCTGCGACGAGGAGGCACACCCAGTATAAGAACTGTAGAGGCCACATTCCCGGTAGCTCCCAGTATTCCATGTAATGATAATATACAATTACAAAGATGGCGGCCAGGAATCCAGCTAATGGTACGATGTACAGTCTCGGTGGACTATCAAAGTGATGGTCATTTGAGGTTAAGATACTTTCGACAATCATACCGATACATAGAAGAGTGTACAGGATATACGTCAACCAACGGACCACGTGACCTGGATAGCGGATGATGTAGGCATGATCAGATGCACGAGAGATGCTACATGCAGGTATGAGGATTAAAACCAGTGAAGCCATCATACAAAATACCAAGTGTAAGATAAGGAGTACGAGGTCTATTGTACAGGTGTTGGAGGCCCAGTTACCAGGAGAATGTAGAATGATTGAAACATTGTCTACGGTAGACGAGTTTTCTCCTCCACAAAACCAAGAAATAACCGCGTCTGTTACCGCTGCCATGGTTTCCTGTATGAATAAAAACAACATAAAGAATAACATGCAACGAAATAAATGTCAATATACAATCAATATAGTGCTTGTTCAAAAAAAGTACACACTGTGAAAGTATCCGACAAAATTATAATTTCGCGATATCTGCATGATTTTCGGAGATGAAATTATGGGAGAGGGTCTATTCAGTCAGATGGCACCTAAAGTATTGACAATATGTTACGCTTGAGTGAGCACTGGCTACTTTTAACGAAGAAAAAAAATCGCCATCGAAATAAGGCATTGTTTACTCAATTATGTTAATAATTAAAGTGCCATCTGATTGAAAAGGACCTTTACCCCTAAATCTGGCGGTTATCGTGAAATTATGATTTCAGAGGATATTTACACAATTTGCATTTTAAATACCGTTTTTAATGTAATTATGATGTTCCATGTTAGACTCATTCATTAATCTTAACGGATAACCTGTAACGATTAGTAGATAAAGAGAGAGAGAGAAAGAGAAAGAGAAAGAGAAAGAGATAGTCGGAGAAGGATAAAAACTGAGAAAAGGGGAGGGAAAAGGGTAGAGAAAAGGGAGAGTTAAAGGAGTGACATAAATATACAACAGATGGTAACTTATAAACAAGATACAAGAAATAACATAATCCTCGATATCAAGATAAAAGTTTCAACTTAATATGTGTAAGCTTTAGTGTTATCTTTAAATACACAAAAATGTTAACCAATACGGATATATTTCTTGAATGTGTGAATAAATGTGTAAAGACGTGTCTAAGCAAAGGGCCAAAGTCAGAAAAGAGGGGTTTGCTTGCCACTAACACACAAACTGAGCACACCTTGTTCATCCGAAAGATTCTTTCATAATACACAATATTTAAAAGGTGTTAAAAAAATATTTGTAGCAAACACCCTGTAGTGACTTCACCTTCACCCAGGAATATCATTGTTAAATTCAATAGCTATCGCACCCGAGAACAGGTCTACAGTGCACGATTCAAGATAAAGAATCTTAGCGCTGAGAATAAACACCATGTCTACATCAATGAAAGCCTCACTAAGAAGCGGAAAGAACTACTCTGGAAGGTTAGAAACATTTCAAGAAAATCATTGATAAGTCTTGGACCCAAGATGGACGAATTTGCATTAAACTGAAAGAAGGAAAAGGAAGAGTGAATTTCACAAGAGAGAGAGAGACTTAGAAAAAAATATGAGAAATTCTGCTATATTTATAATTTGAACTGAGTGTTTGAGCCTCCGCCCATAGATGGTGGTGCTGCAGAAATTATTAATTAACTTGTATATACCTGTTTTGCAATTTCGAAACAATATACTCTTCTTAACAAAATAGAGGTAATATTAGAGATAAAATCATCTCGAATTAAAGCCAGCTTCGCTCATGTTGAGAATTTTAAGCGTTACATTCAATTTAATTGAGAAGGAGACGAACGTTATTTCAAATTAATTAGGTGGTCTGTTGTCAACAGACCACCTATTGATTTCGTCAGAATTTTCTTTCTTTATTTATTTATTTATTTATTTCTCCACTTTTTTGTGTATCCGATTTCTCATTATCCGTCCACCCAATTTCTCTCAATTTTGACACAATTATAGGTCATCATCATGAGACGTGACAGGAAACTTTTCACGTTCATCAGATTATCGTGACGTCATCCAGGCGCCATTTTGTGAAATCACATTATCCGTCATATCTTCATGATGCATCAGCAAAGGTTATTCATATACGTCAGGTCAAGGGTCAACAGGTCATGTCATCAAAGGTTACATAAAGGTCATGACGCGCGCGTACGCGTGCGTCAAAATTTAAAAATGCTCCTTGTTCCTTCTTGAAACGCCGAACATACCGCGTTGTGTGCAGCTGAATATACAATGGCGTCTGATTTTGTTTACAAGCGACAGATTCCTTTATTTTTGTATCGCTGCATTTGTCATCAAAATAAAACCATGCGCGGGGTTTAGAGTGAGGCAGTAGATTATACATTTAGCCTGACGGTAGTGAAGTAAGAGAAAGAACTCTAGAGAAGATGAAAACACAGGCACTGAAAATGTGTGAGATGTCAGTGGGACATCGTCTGCTTGTGCAAAACATGTCCATACTGTGATCTCACACATCTCAGCAGCGTTCGGAAAGCTCTTCAGGTGCTATGCCGGGGCTGTATTTAAGCCCTATCCTGTGTATTTACAAGCAAAAGATTTTAGTTATCAGAATCGGGTCATATCCCCTTTTGAATGGTTTGACATGCCTACACTAAACTCATTATAATTTGACAAATAAAAGCTTTGCAATTATGTTCATTCTTTATGGGATGTCGTCTGCTTGGGCAGTATTGGTCCATATAGTGACGTCACAAATAACATCGTTATTTTTCCGGCGAATCTCTCGTATATCCCAGCTGCTATGGAGGTGGTTGTATTTGTATTTTTATAAATCACCCGATATGTAGTTGACCTAAAACTTGTACGATGGCCATCTGTTAGATTACCAGTTTCTAGTGATACATTAGTTGACATATTTGTGATTTTCTTTGAATTTCACCTTCAATGAAATTGCCTTCAAAAATGATGTTAAAGATATAAACTGGGATAATTTGTACTTAAACAATCACAATGTTGAGAATATGTGGAATATTTCAAAATGTAAATTCAAAGACATTTGTGATCTTCATGTACCGTATGTCACAGTAAGAAAACGTTCTAGGGGATCACCTTGGATTACCAACGAATATTTATGTATCGCAAGAGATAGGAATTATTTTAAATGCAAATTTGATAAACACAGAACTACAGACTACTGGGAAAAGTTTAAAGAATTCAGAATTTGGGCAAATGCACTGAACAAGAAGTTAAAGAAACAATATTATAAGAATCTTTGCATTGAAAATGGTAATGATATGAAAAAATCCTGTAGAGTACTAACAAATTTGCTCCCAAGGAAAGATGCCAATTCTGGTTATAAAATTCTTGTAAATGACCAAATTGTAGTAGACAAAGGAAAAGTAGCAGAATTGTTTTATGAAAGTTTCAATAATATTCAAAGCCAATTAACAGGAGCGAATGATTCTCATCTCAATATAAATGCATTGCAAACGTTATCGCAAACGTAATCAAAAATTTACAGAGATCGAGGAATGTTTTGTATTAAAAAGAACTACTCAAGCTTGATGTCTCAAAAGTAGTTGGTATCGATGATCTTCCTCCAAAGCTACTTAAAATACACTATGAACATGACTGACAAAGAAAGCGGACAAAATATACAGTTTCTCAGGTAGACTAAGGAACATCCCTTCACTGCTATTATGTAAAAATGTGTAGAACAGGTGTCACATGCATATTCACCTTTTTACATAATAGTAGTGAAGGGATGTTCCTTTGTCTACTTGAGGAACTGTATATTTTGTCCGCTTTCTTTGTCAGTCATGTTCATAGTGATAGCTGCCCCACATATTGTTAGAGTTTTAACAGTATTGTTCAACTGTTCATTCTCAAAAGGGTACGTTCCTCATGAATTCAAAGTTGCTAAAAATAACGCCTATTCATAAAGGTGGAAACAAAATGGAATTAACTTACTACCGACCTATTTCCATTCTCCCCACAATGTCAAAGATATTTTTAAAAAAAGCTGTGCATGATCAGATATATTCGTACTTAAACAAACATTCTTTGTTAAGTGAAGGGCAATCAGGTTTTAGACCAGGGCATTCAACTCTAACATGCTTGACTGAAAAAGTCGAAGGTATACTTGAAAATATGGACAAAGGTCTGGTCACTGGAGCCATTTTTCTTGACCTGAAAAAAGCGTTCGACGTTATATACCACATCCATTGATTATTAAAGGTGAAATTCAAAGAAAATCACAATATGTCAACTTATGTATGACTAGAAACTGGTAAGCTAGCAGATGGCCATCGTACAAGTTTTAGGTCAACTACATATCGGGTGATTTATAAAAATACAAATACAACCACCTGCATAGCAGCTGGGATATACGAGAGATTCGCCGGAAAAATAACGATGTTTTAATGACGTCACTATATGGACCAATACTGCCCACGCAGACGACATCCCATAAAGAATGAACATAATTGCAAAGCTTTTATTTGTCAAATTATAATGAGTTTAGTGTATATAAATGTGATGGCATGTCAAACCATTCAAAAGGGGATATGACCCGATTCTGATAACTAAAATCTTTTGCTTGTAAATACACAGGATAGGGGTTAATTAACAATCAAAGAAACCAGATTTCGAATTGAAAACCCCCCGGAATGATATTAAGGACGGCATTTGTTCCCTCTTGAAACGCCGAACATACCGCGGTGTGTGCAGCTGAATATTCAATGACGTCTTATTTTGTTTACAAGCGACAGATTCCTTTATTTTTGTATCGCTGCATTTGTCATCAAAATAAAACCATGTGCGGGGTTTAGAGTGAGGCAATAGATTATACACTTAGCCTGACGGTAGTGAAGTTATACCCCATTCACAGTGGTTTTGAAATTTGTAGCGGCGTTGTAGCGGAGCGGCGACACCGCCATAACACCGCTACAAATGCATTCACAGTAGAAAAGTTATCCCGCTGCAGCAGCGGGATAAATATCATGTACCCATTCACGCTGCAGCGGGTGATTTTTATTACCTCCGTAACAAACACGTGTATGCATGGCTCATGACCCGTGAGTGACCCCGATATGACCGGAAATACTTGCTTGAAATTGCGCGGTAAACATGTCAAGTTGCTTTTTGTATCCTCGATCATATTACTTTTTAAAAAACTAGCATTTTTATTGCTTCCAGTCAGAATATTTTAATTTTTTGAAGTGTGAAATATTTTTATTTGGATAATTATAATACCTACATAATAATAAAATCAATTTGAATCCACTGGTTACTTTATTTCTATTTCACTTTATGTTCCCCGTTGCTGTAGAAAAGAGGTCAGTGATAGGTAAGTAAACAAATCACACGTGTTTGTCGCGGTGTTATAGCGGAGAGCCTTCACACTGAGTAAACACCGCGACAGCAGCGGGACTGTCCCGCTGCTGTAGCTAGGCGTCCCTAGCGATAGTTTGTGTCGGCGTTATCGCTAGGCGGTGTTATCCCGCGATAGTTTATAACGGGTCCGAGCCTTCACACTGAAGACAACACCGCGACAGCAGCGGGACAGTCCCGCTGCTGTCGCGGTGTTTGAACTTCTCCGTTTCCCTTGTAAACATCTTTTCACGTTTAATTTGACCTTTATTAATTACATTTCATTAATTTAGTTTTCTCAATTTGATAGTTGTATTTTTTTCCTTATAATTGTTAATGTGTGTATGTTGTTACCTATGTTTAATCTTTCTTTGTTTTCCTTTCTCTTATCTATATGAATTTTAGTTGAATTATTGTATATGCCATGTATATTTTACCTTTGTATGTATGTTTTGAATTCATGTTTTTATTGTACATATTTTTATGTGAATGCAGGGCTCTCTGGGAGAGCAGGTCCAGAAATTGACTTGAATGAGACCACCCTGTTAAAATAAAACTATAATAAATTAGAAGAACTTTGTATTTGTAAAGATTATTGTCTTGTCTTTATTGTGTGGCTTGAAGTCTTGCCTTTTATTCAATTGTCACTCGTTTCTTTAATGAAACCTGTAACATTATTAAAGTGCCACACATACTTTATCTGGCAAGCACATTCTAAACCTTATTGTATTGGGATGTGCAGTTATTCTTATAAGCACATTCCACACCCTTTGTGTTGGGATGTGCAACTACCCAATGTACTGTTAAGCATGCATATTACACTTGCTTGCCACACCTATATTCATCACTCCTCCTGAGCTGTTAGTCTTATTAACACCCCCCCCCCCCCCACTCAGTGTTATTAAGGGTACGCATATGCGTGTTCCCAGCGACCCCCCCCCCCCTTTTCAGCAAAAGTCCGGTGTGTAAAATCAATACAGGTCGACCTTTTGTCTTCACCAAAGCTAATTCCCCCCCCCCCCCCCCCCCCCCCAACTTCGGGAACGGAGGGATACCATGCGTTTTCCCAATATCTCCGGCTCGTAACAAAAGAATAGATTCGTGTAATTGCTTTTTTTTCTTCAATAAATATCATAGTATGCCTTTTTAAAGACATTTTAATGCCTAACTCACCCTCCTTTTTACCGGAGAGGCGCCTGCAGTGACGTCAAATGCATCATCACCGAAACTGGGATTTTTTTTCCTGAGCGTTCTGAGTCGTCATTGAGCTAGATTCCAGAATTTTTGATGATTTTTAAGAAAAATCATTGTCATGTTCGGAATCTCCGTCGAAAATTATTCTTCATCACTCCTTTTCAATTTGTTATTGTTCCTCATTGTACTTTGGGCAACCTTGATAAGCTTCTAAGAGTGGGTCTGCACAATTCACGCATTTTGGCGCCATTTCCTGATTAGGACAATCTTTGTAATCGTGTTTTCAACCACATCTTGATCAGCGCTGGCCTTTTTAATGACAGTTTTTGCTCAGATGACCGAAATGTTGGCATTTGTAGCATCTAATGACTTGTTCTACATAATGGCCTTACTCGAATGTTTCAAAACCAATCACAACACTTCTTCTTCTTCTTCAAGATAATCCGCCTCCTTCAATACTGAAGATTCTTGCAGATGCCGTACTCGGCCTGGTTGGGGTATGCAAGGTGGACCTTCTTTTCTTGGTTTCTTTTCTTGAGCCTTTTACATGTAATAACACCGTGTCTCTTCACTGCCTCTTGAAAGTCTTCCTCCGTAGTTTCTAGCGGTATAACACCAATTACTTCTTTAGATCCCGTGTCGGGTTTGTTGTATCCTCGAACTAGCCCATCAAAGAGGGTAACGTCCATAAAAAAAACCTTTACCTGGTTATAGGTATTGCACTTTATTTCGTTTCACCTTCTTACAACAGACTGAATTGCTGTTTCTCCTGTGATTTTACCTATGTCTATTGCTAACAAAATGGACCATAGTCTCGTCATATTTCTTTCTATTCCTTTCAACCTTACTGTCAGATTGTCTTAATCTTGCCTCGACCTAGGTGGACTTGGTGGTAATTCCTCTGACACAACTCTTTGCCTCTTTGCTCTACTTGACAACCGTATACTCTGCTTCCTACTGGTCCGATTCACTCCAGCAAAGCATAGAGAGTCAATGCTAATGCGTATTGACCTTTAGCAATGCATACTTTATAAAAGGCAGGTATTATACACAGATACACACACCACACAATATTGCATAGACTGCGCACAATATCACCGATTGGGCTGATCGGCAAATTTGACACTAGCCTTACAATTTGAATTGTTTAAACTATCCTTTTTAACATCAGTAAGTTGAAAAATTGTATTTTACTGCTATTTAGGTGTCATCAATTGTCACTAAAGTACCGACTTTCAGTGAAATTACTTGAGTTTGCACAGTGGTGTTTGAAATATTGAGAATAAATAGCACAGCTTTTAATACACAGCCAGGATAGTAATGCAGCTATGTGTGGTCCGATTGCCCTGTCCATCTACTGTACCAATATAATCAGCCATATTGGCTGTCCAATTAAAGCAGCTTACCTGTTCTGTCCGTATGTGTCCTCTTTTCCAGCGCCAGGTATATCCAAATACAATAACCAAAAGAGATCCGAAAATAAAATTAAATATTCTACAGCTTCAGAAGCCGTCTGAATTCACAGTCGGGTGAGAGTTTCATACACGTTAATTCAATTCTATAAGATTTCAAGAGGACTTGATCGTATTGAGCTAAACAACTTATTTCTGATTGACGACAGTGGCAGAACCAGAGGTTATAGCATGAAACTAAAGAAGCCTGGGTGCAGATTACAGTTAAGGCAGAACTTCTTTTAAATTAGAAGCATAAATAATTGGAATGCTTCACCAGAGGACGCAGTTTCTACCACTAGTGTTAACATGTTTAAATCTGTTGTTGAGAGGCACTGGAAAACCCCTTCTTCTTCATTTTCCAATAGAGACTACCCAACGTGACGAGGGGCAAATAAGCTATAATCTTTACGTCTCTACATTCAAGTAAATCCAAGTAAAATCCAAGTTTATTTTCTAATTCACGCTGTTCAAACGAAAATAAATTATTTTCCATCGCGCTTTCACCCACCTGCTAAAGAAAACATATACAATTACTTTCCAAACACTTAGGGGAGCACCGCTCATCTAGGACGGCTGCGGACACCTCGTTTACTGGCACCAAGTAACACTACACACGGGTTAACTTGGATAATGAAATTTGATACATACCTTCTCAAATACTTACGTATGCAAAATTATGCATATGAAAAGAACACCTCTTTTCGTCAATGTGCGTTCTTACACCTGTCAAGCCAACATTTTAAGCACAATCTATTGAACTACTCCACCTGTCGAGCCAAACATGTAAGCAAACTAAGGCAATTGTCACACATCTCCTGTTAAGGCAAGGTACGTTGCAAAGCCCTGGCACCATCTAGTCATGCAGAACATAAGCAAGAAATTCAACTTTCCTAAAGAATCTGTAAAGAAGAAAAAATTCTTTTAGAATTTTTAAAATCGGGTGGTCCGCACTGCCTCGTTAGATAGCAGTCAATGACCAACGCCCTACTCTTATTCAACCTTCCCGCCACGCAACTCTTGCATACATTATGCAAATTGGGGTCAAAGCTCCGATGGAAAATGTCATTATTTTCTAATTCACGCTGTTCAAACGAAAATAAATTATTTTCCATCGCGCTTTCACCCACCTGCTAAAGAAAACATATACAATTACTTTCCAAACACTTAGGGGAGCACCGCTCATCTAGGACGGCTGCGGACACCTCCGCTATGTTTCCCCCCATTTCAAGGTTTAAAGAACGGGACAGACACTATAATTTGCAAACACATCATATTAGTTTATTATCCAAACTGAATCCAAAAGATCACAGGTTACAGTAGTCCATAGTCATATCAGTCCATCCGAAATCCGTTAATACAATTCATAGCATAACTGTCAAATTACATAACAATCCATTGAACATTACAATAGTTCAACCATATTTACAAACCTGCACACTGGCGCATCATCCACTTTAAGATTTTAACATAATAACATTAGGAAATTGTGAAATCCTACTATACCTTCTCAGACTCAGCTAGATACCAATATTAAGAGATACACTGAGCTGGTTCTTAAGCGATTCTTTTACATAACCATCCTTAGCAGAATCAGATTTCCACCTTCCATGTTTCTTGAAAAGACGATCAGATATACCTAAGGCAGCTGCCGCAGAGGCACCACCTGCCCTAAGGCTATGCAAGCCAAAGTACGATGAATCTAACCCTATTGACGATAAGGCAGCCTTAAAAAGATCACGGCATGTTGTATACGACAATTTGCCCCCTCTCAAAACATATTTCTTCAAGGATTTCTTGAGCGTCAATGGGCGGAAAAGGTATTCCTCTGAAGAATCTGGAATGATGTCACCTAATAGCATATATTTATTCAACATGGCAACTGGACAGGTAGGTTTACCTGTTGCAGCAATAATCACCCAGGCACCTTCTCTATATTGGTCAGTTTTACTATGCTGAATGAAACATTTGACATGTGAAGTATGTACAGAAATATCACACTCTCTGAGCTCCACTAGCTCAGCGTGCCTAAAAAAGCCTGCATAAGCTAACAGTGTCATAGAACACAATCTGGCTTCCTTTAAACAATTAGAACAACCATACTTATTGACAAGCTTATTCAGAATGTCTGGAGTTATAGGTTCCTTCTTACATTTTGGATGAGCTAGAATTCTTTTCAAGCCTGCAAGAAGTAGATGCAAAAATCTTGAATTACAGGGATTCACCTCGGTTACTGGCGAGCAGTCAAGAACCCATTTAATACCAAAATGTGCTCCTTCAATCCTTGAATAAGGTGCATCATTATTATACATGCTCATATAATACCTTGCGATATCCGCCTTTTGTGCCGGTAACTCACACACACACAGTTTATAGCACACCATGACTTCCAATCTTCAAACGCTTTCCTGTATTTCGCAACAGTGCTAGTAGCTCTAGATGCCATCAACACTTCCTGCAATGATTTATGGTCACTTGTTATCCTGCAATTCAATATACAGAGAAAAATTGAAAATGTTGTTCTCATACGAAAAACTTGAGTTCATCAAACCAAACGGTTAAATATATTTGAAAACACTCAAAATTAGTCATCCACATGACCAACCTACTATACAAACGTATAACTGGAGAGAATACCATGCGGGTTTATAACTCTCTTAAATGCAATGCTGCACAATCAATCCTGTTATCCCATAACAATATCACATTCATGTATATACTATTATCTCTGTTTCCAATCTCAAACCACTTTTACCTCCTGAGATTCCACTTAGAACTTAAGGAACCCTAGAATTTCTTCCATCCAACCTCAGGCATAAGACCTCACTTGTCATCTTGGAAGTCCCAAAAATAGAATTAGGGTTACGACCTTGAACAAAGATATGCTTTGGATTAGAAAATCTCATGACCTCAACCACCAGGTTACTGAAACTACTGTTTGATGAAAACAAAAGAGGCCAAAATGGGGCAGACGGCCATGATGGCACAATCAAAGTCGCTAAAGCCCGGCAAACTTTAACATGTTTGATCGCCCTTCCCACCAGGGAAATAGGGGGGATCAGCCAATTCCTCTCCTTACTCCAATCACCAGAAAACGCATCTACATGACTAGTAGAAGGACATCAGAATTTAGAATTAAAAACCGGCAATTTATGGTTGAACTCATCAGCAAATCTATCTACTGTGTGCGGGCCCCATTTAGTATCAACGAACTTAAAAAACTCTACAGTAACACCCCAATCATCGAAGTCTTCTTGTCTACTCAGGATATCTGCCTCTACATTCTCATCTCTCGGGACCCATTGCACAGAAACTTCTAAGGGTAGACTGTTACAAAAATCAGCAATACGCAATGCTAAATCATGCAAATCGGCCTTCATACTGCCTTTTCTCATAATGACCTCTACACCAGTGTTGTCAGTAAACACCTTGACCTTCTTTCCTTTTAAACTTGGCGAGAATGCTTCTATTGCCAATGAAACTCCTTTGAGTTCTCTCCATGTTGAACTTTTACCAATTTCATCACACTTCCAATTCTGGAAAAATTTCAGTTCTCCACACTGAGCCGTCCAGGCGCCACATCCAATGTTGCTAGCATCTGAAAACAGTAACACTTGAGGTGTCGAATACTCAAACAAAATTCTGTTATTTAATCTATTTAGATTTTCTTTCCAAAAGAAAACTTCTTTGAATACAGAACTGCCAACGGCTAACTTATAAACCTTGTCCCAATGTAGGCGTTTTGTCACCTCCATGTACATAAATCTAGTTCTCAGTTGCGAAACATTCCCTACAACTGGATACAAGGACATAACTTTACCTGCAAGAGAGGCTAATTCTCTGGCTGAAACCAATGGAAATTTCAAAGACAGCCTATCAATACATTCAAAAATATCAGAGATTCGGCGTTCAATCACTCTAATAGCCCCTGCCTCTGAATCCCAAATCATACCCAACCAATTCAACTTGGTTGTGGGGGTCCAAACAGACTTCTCAATATTAGGCACAAATCCTGCGGCTAACAAATCATCTTTGACACTACTTGATACTAACTTGCATGAACGCAAAGAATCACATCTACACCAACCGTCATCAAGGAAAACAATAATAAAATACCCTTTCTTCCTCCAATGTCTGACAAGAGGTCGGATACATTTAGTGAATATATACGGAGCTGTCGATAGACCAAACGGCAAAACCTGGAAAGAAAAGTATTTAACTACCTTTCTGATCTCCCAACTAAAGCTTAGATATTTACAATGTTCCTTAAAAATATCAAAATGATGGTATCCAGACTTAAGGTCAAAACTGAACATAAAGTCACCTTGTTGGAAAAATTCAAGAGCAATATTCCAATCCTCAAACTTGACCTTTTGTTTCCACAAGAATTGGTTTACATACCTAAGATCCAAAATAAGTCTTAGCTTACCAGAGCTCTGAACTGAAACTGATAAGGGATTCACTACACAAGGTTTAGTTGTACACTCTATAATAAGGTTCTTAGCCAAAAGTTCATTCACAGCTTCCAAAACAAAATCATTATACTTAATTGCAGATTTATTGTTCTTGAAACAAGCCGAAGGTGGTGTATTCACAAAAGGTAATTTGTACCCTTCACAAACAATACTAACAATCTCTGGTTCTGCACCAATAGCACACCAAAATTCAACAGATGCTTTGAGCCTTCCTTTTACTAATGGCTCTGAAATTCCTTGTTCATATTCATGAAAATTATTTATAAAAAACTCAGGATCGTACCTATCTGGTTGGTTTCTGTCTAGTTTTTTGGGCAACACCTCCACTTTGCTTAAATCCGGGGCTACTACTGGTTCCACCATCATCGCGTCTGCATCCGTACTAATTAGATTTGTGGTAGGAAAATTGGGAATATCCGAGGCTGATACACTAGGGCCAGCATGTCTCATCTTACGAAAATCTCGGGGTTCTGTGCATAAAATTAGTGAAACCACAATTTTAAATCACCACAACATCTACATCTCTTTATTATGTAGGCGACAATGGAATCTCAGTATAGTCGATCACCATTTTCATTCGAGAACATGAGATTTGCAAAATTCACAATCCTATCTTTCCTCTCATGCCTCACTCTTTCATAGACTGCCTACCGATATCGTGATATTACATTATATCATCCCTTTACTCATTTACTAACCATAAGCAATTGGATAAAATTTTAACCAATTCATATAACAAGTGAACGTTATACAACCTATCACTTCATTCTGTTCCAAATTTATAAAACTAATAACAATTCTGTAAACCTTTTATTTGTATAAAAGGGGTATCATAATACTGCAAATATAGCCAATACTCGAAACCGATAATATTTACCTTTATTCTGCTCTCCAACGTTAATTCCATTACTGGCCGTCTTTCGACAACTTGGGGCTATAACCAGGGCAATTCCGTCTCCAATGACCCGTCTTCTCACATGCGAAGCAGAAATCAGATGACTTGGGGCCTGACTGATAGGAGGGATTGAATGGTCTCGTGTAAGGGGTATTATGGCGGATTGGGCCACGAAAAGTATTAGCATAACTGGGCATATAAGCCGGATTGGCAGGAGATGCCATCGGTCTCCTCGCCTGATAAGGCTTGGGTTTAGGAACATATTTGAGACCGGTCTTCTTCTTCCTGGCTGCTGCCCTGGCTTGGGCAGAACTGATCTTTTTATCATCTTCACTATCCTCTGCTAATTCATCCGCCAGATACTCATCAACCGCCAACCACCCCGCTTCAGACTTATCTGCAAGCTTGACCAACTTGTTCCTTTGCCTTAGATCTTCTTCAGCTTTCTTAAGAATTGGAGCAGCACTGCTCCCCAAGGGAAGTGATTTCTTGGCTTCCTGTAAATGATCTAAAATGGAGCAATTAAAGTTTACCTGCTCCTCATTCCCCTTGAACCTGAACTGTATTTTCTTTGCTTTGAGCTTTTGTATGTCAAAAGAAGCCTTTTCGTTTGCCTTCTTTTGCGATTCAAGTTGGTTATCAGCATAACTATGGATACCGCCAATCGCTTGCGTTAAAGCCCCTGCTACGGCCACATTTATCGCATTAGTCAGAGCATCTAAAGATACAGGCTCACCTTCTTGACCTCTGATTAATGGCTGCTCAATATTGCCTGAAACACCTTCCATTACGATCCGACTCTAACACCACACAAGAAAACACTATTTAACACAATTCCTTGCTGGAGCAAAATCGGGTGGTCCGCACTGCCTCGTTAGATAGCAGTCAATGACCAACGCCCTACTCTTATTCAACCTTCCCGCCACGCAACTCTTGCATACATTATGCAAATTGGGGTCAAAGCTCCGATGGAAAATGTCAAAGTACATCGTCCGCCCGTCCGATGGGTTTCTTTTTATTAGAGAGAATTCTCGAAGCTATTAACAAACACTCCCGTGGGCCTTCTATTATCTACACAATTTCTTGCCGTCTGATCTTCTGCATCAAGATCACTGGAGTGAAGAAAGGTAACAATGTATAGCTAGAATCCCTATTCAGTGAAGGAGTAATCCTTTTTATGCAGATGGAATATTTTACCATTCTTGACCAGAAGTGCGTTTCAAACTGGACGCAATGTTTCCGGAACCACCGGTAGGTGGCGCACCACACGACTAGGGCTTTAACGGAACACTCTCAATTACTTTCGTAGTAAAATACCAGGTAATGACCTAAAATGCCCCAGATATGTATGTTGTAGCCAACATTTTGACATTTTATCGCATGGAACGCCTTAGAATGGTTTCAAGAGGGTTAAAACGCTGAAAAACATACGAAACAGTATATATCTGAGCCAAAAAGTGAATTTTATTATTTTATTTAGTAGACCTGTGACGTCACACAGAACGTCATCTTCGGCATCATAGGTCTTGGAAGCAACGTCTTCGGAAGCATTCGGATGCTCGGAAATGTCACCAAAACAAAGTTGAAAGTTCAAGATGATCATGAGGCAAATGGCATCAATGATGGGTAAGTGAAAATGTGATTTTTGTCTTCAAATTGATACAAAATTTGAGCGATTTTGAGCGAGTAACTTTTTAACTGTTTAGATTTTACACTACTCGAATCATTATTCGCTACGCAAAAGTGTAAATGTAGAAATCGCGTGAACTTGACCAGATTATTTAGCATGTTGGCGCTTAAAATTAAAATGCCATGCACATGGTCATGGGAAAGTGTACCCACGTAGATCTAGTCCCTGCACATGTTATGATTCTTATTTCGCGGCGCTGAAAATCGACCTGTATTGCCGGACACCGTGTTATGTCTATGGCGAAACGCAAAAGTCGCGAGTCGCGCGAGAAGAAAATGCACGGAAAACAAATAGCAAAATGACATTCTCAAAACAAACTTGACAGCCATTCACTTTGCACGGGCATTAGGAAAATTGGATTATTTCATGAAAAAGGCATGTATTTGTCACTCATACGTTAGGCTAAGTTAGATGTGTAAATTTTCTAATTTTTTTTTTGTGTTCTTACGATGCGTCATACATTTCTTGATCACCCCACTCGACTTGCACATTCGATACGTGTAGTCCCGCGCGTAGAACGCGCGTCCGGTAATTCAATAGTGTCCGGTAATACCATGCGTGGGCATACGTGTTCATCTCGTATGACGGGGGCCCTATTACCATTACCGTCCACAATTATTTCAGGTCCTCAATTTGTCGATCAAAACATGAAATCTACGAGTAGGTTTATGATAAAAAAGAAACTTCTGTATTTTTATTCCCTGGAATGGCACTCCGTATCAACCTACCAGTTTGTTTATATCGCTGTTCAAAATGACCCTAGCCTTGTCGTAGTCTTCTTTTTCGTGCTCACAAAATCGGTATCATGAGAGGTTGTATTTCCGGACGGGTTGAGTACCCGGACACCGCGCATTAGAACGGCGCAATACGCGTCGGGGAAACATCGCGCGCAGTTGCAAACAGACACCCGGTGACGCAGCTGTTATTTTTCTTCGCATAAATCCTGATTTTGCATGGAAATTCTAATGCTGATTATTTGGAAATTACGTTTTTTGGCAACATATTCTGAAAAAACGCACAAAATTAAGTGTCCGGTTACTCAATTATGTTTTTTGGCAACATATTCTGAAAAAACGCACAAAATTAAGTGTCCGGTTACTCAAGTCCCCACCCTACCTATTACCGTCCAAAATTTCCTTGAGGTGTTGTTAGGTCAGTCCCCTCATACAAAGGACAGACATCATTACCAGCATATTTTCATGCGCGTGAATTCACGTCAACCGGGCAGCATATGAACTATTGCTTGTCAGGCGGATTCCTGACTAGGAGCTCTCCATGTTTGTGCTCACCGAGATCTTAACACGATATTAATGAACATTTACATCACATATACAACCATTTTTTACTTACGATGTCAGTGTTTTCAAGCAATTTCTGTCCATAACGGGCATCGCTTGAACACTTCTTCTTCGTAGGGAACTGCTGAAACTGAATGCGCATGCACGATACTGTAATATACATGTATACTCTTGAACTTGGCGTATTTATGCATACATTCTATATTAATAATTTACCAGTGTCTTTCAAAGACTACTTCAAAAGGCGCTCTGATACTTACCATTACTAAACAACACAAATTAATGATCTTTCTCATACACTCAATAAGAAAGCTTTCTCTGATCATGGTATACAAGCAGCCGGCCTAATCCTTTCGAATTCACTCCCTAAACTAATCAAAGAATCAAGAAATACAAAACACTTTCGAAACCTACTTAAACGTTAGCTGATTAGTAATTATGAGTAATTTCTTTAGAGCATGTCCAACTTACGCGTTCAACTTTTGATAATTGTTTCTTTTTTCTGTGTATATCATGCATTGTATACATATTTTTGTAAAGGTGTGGGCTACTTTCGGGCCTTACTGGCTCTCCGGCTCATTCCTACATTTGTCAGTCTTTGTATTTTACTGTTATTTTGAGGTGTTTAGGTCTATATTTTATCATTGTAAATTTTGTTGGAAACAAGGAAAATCAGCCATTTTGACAAAAAAATTGGATGAAAAGTTGCGAGTGCAGTGAGTGAGCGAGAAGCTGAGAACAAATAATTTCCATGTTTTTTAATCGAAAAATTTAATGTCAAAAACACAATAAAAAATGCTGACTGACCGACCCTCCCTGGAAGGTTTGACCGCCATTTTTGTTGTCACCTAATAGGTATAATTTTGTGAAAAATGGATGTGTATTAACAAATATTAGGGCGTGTGAAATCACTTTCACCTTTGGGGCTATTATACATGTAAGACTATGTATTTCACCATAAATTTACCTCTGCACCTCTGACAAATTTGTTGTAGGCCAGAGCATATGAAAAGATATGTTACAAACAACACACTCACTTGGCATGCTTTGTTGTCATTGGTTGCAAAATCTTGCATTTTCCTTTAAAAGGTCATTTTACCAATTAAAAGTTATTTAAGGTTCTCATAATTTTGTAGACTTTAAAAGAAAAAAATCCAACTACCCATAACACACATTGTGTAATACCAACATCTCAAAAGTTACTGCTGGCTACTTGAGTGCACATAGCAATCAGTGATTCTTAGTATAAATTGCTCTCATCATGACTACCACTGGTACACTCATAGTCATCTTCCCTATCCTTTCCACTTTCACCAATATGTCGCTATAGTTTCTCAGAGTATGTGACAAGGACCATGCCGATTGTCTTTTTTGTGTGTGGAATACATTGTAAATCTGCCACCTTGTACTGACACTTTACAATTAAATATAAACTTTTGGTAAATGTTTTCCATGGAAGATCATTTGTTATGTTCATGTGATAGTCTTCAACCGCATGCGTCAACGCTACCCAAATCTAATTTGGGAGGACTTCGGACAATTTCACCCATGAACAACTCCAGCCAATGTGAGTACAGACACTATCCCAACATTCACTTCCAACATCAAAATCAGTAGGTGAGAGGATGTATTCCCCGTATGGGTAATGCATCCTCTCACCACCAGAATCCTTCATCAACAACAGTCATCCTCCAAGCACAGGAACATTACACAAAATTATGTGCAACATCAAAACAGTTCAAGACATGTACCAGTAGGCCTACATTAAAATCCCTTCAGCATGCCTTCAACAAACACTGCATGTAGCCAAAGTAATTGTACCTGTTGATTTTGCTAACACCTTAATCTTTTAATTATTGTCCAACACTAGCCATTAACCTGTAACTCATACCCCCAAATCTTCGGTTGTTCATCATTTTCCTCATGAACAGGGGGATGGTAGTCCAAAGCAAAAGTCACATCTTGGTCGTCTCGTTATAAAGAAGTCCTTGGGACCCATGAAATTGTTTCTTTATAACGAAATTTCTTTATATCAGGGCTGCCAAAACAATAGAATACAAAGGAAATCCAAGATATGGGACCAGAGATTTTACTTCTTTAAAATGAAATTTTGTTATATCAGTGTTCTTTATAACGAGAGTGCACTGTAAGTGAATGAGGGAACAACTTCTTGAGGGGAGTGTACCTGTAAGGGCATTCCAATACTGCCACGACACTTCCCCCTATACTCCTCTCGAGAGGTTGTTCCCTTGTTCCAATACTTGCTTCACTTGAGAGTGATGACATACATCATATGTGAATGAGGGAATCGCCATTGTGAAGGGAGTGTACTTCCTCTTGGCCCATACATGTACTCCTCCACCAATGCTTCACGTTTGGACCATCATTGATAAAAAAAAAATAGTAATTATCTTAAATACTGTATATACTTTGGAGGTCAACAGACTTTTCCTAAATATAAACGTTACACTTATGTCAGACCACTCAACACACGGTCCATGGTGTCATTGTCTTTTATTGGTCACTGCCACGGGCGGGGAGGGATATCTTATCCACATTCTTAACATCCTGCATATCCTTCACCTCTAGAACACCATGTACCCTCCCATGCCATAAGTATTGCAACATGATGAAATTCGTTAAATTTGTGGTTAAATTTGTGTAGATGGGAACATTGATAACGCCAAATATCGAGATATTCTGGACGCCCACTTGTTTCCATCCATTGCTAACATCTTTGGCAACGCGCAACACCCGTTCGTCTTCCAGGATGACAACGCACCGGCACACAGGGCAGCCAGGATGGACCAATGGTATGACGAAACTGGTGTCAACAGGGTGCAGTGGCCGGCGCAATCACCAGATGCTAACCCGATAGAGAATCTGTGGGATGACATCAAGAGAGCCAACACCAAAGACCGACCAACCACGAGGGAAGGTTTGGTCCGCTCTATCTTCAGGGCCTGGGGCAGCATCACCCAAGAAAGATTGCAAGGACTCTACGCGACGATGCCAAGAAGGATGCGCGCCATCATTAGAAGGCGAGGATATCCAACAAAATACTAGAGACTCGTGAATCTTACATGAAAAATGACTATTGATATATCAATAAAATGTGCCTGATAGTATGATAAAAAATGATGCACTACATATTCATTAAAACAGCACTCATTTTCATGTAATTATTTGTCTCCTGTGTAATGTGTGTGTCTATGTTGCAATACTTTTGGCACGGGAGGGTACAGTGCACTCTCATTATAAAGAAGTCCTCGGGACCCATAAATTTCTTTATAATCAAATTTCTTTATACATGTATCAGGGTTGCAAAAACAATAGAATACAAAGGGAATCCCACATATGGGACCAGATATTTTACTTCTTTATAATGACATTTTGTTATATCGGTGTTCTTTATAACGAGAGTGCACTGTAAACGTTTCCCCACCACATTATCGCACATCAAATAAGCACAATTCCAACATGTATAAAAAAAAACCGAAGCGCCCTACGAAGTTATTTAGAATTTTCATTATTGTTGGGATATCCATGCATAATAGGATTTGCACATGTCTATACCCATCATGCTTCCACCCCCCCCCCCCCCCCCGGATGCACCACAACATGTATAAATCTACAGGTAGCCCCTTTCATCTGGCCAGACGCAACACATGGCATCTATCTCTAGTTCCGAAAAACTCTGGATTATGTGGGCATCATGCCATTGAATGTTGTTTCCAGTAGTGTGGTACGGTATGTCACTGAAACAACTTCCGTAGGATTTTTGTGCCAAAGTTGATTTTTCTTTTTTTTTGCTCTTTTGGATTCATTGGGGTCCAAGCTATCAGAAATTGATGGGGTTCAAATTTTCCCGAAGACACTAAATTTCCCTATTGCGCGTTATATAAGCCATTTTGGCGCCCAATAGGGACCCCCAGGAAATGAAGGAGGGGTCTGAAAATTTGAACCCCATCATTTTTGGCCAATTGGGACCCTTTTGAAGCCAAAAGAGCAACAACAAAAATCAACTTTGGCACAAAAATCCTACGGGATTACATACCATACCGCACTACAGTATTAAGAGTGTGTTCTGCTACTATTGATTGAGATGGAGTGCCTAATCTGAGGTTTTTTGTGCTCTTGAAAAGAGCACACAATAGGGGCAAGTGCAATTTAAATTCCACTCCTTTTATGTTATGTCTATCTCGTTTATGTATTTGTGCGTTCCCGTTAATATTGATATACCATTTTTTGCAACTATAAGTTATAGGGGGTGCAACCTACAAGCCTAGCTTTTCAGCAGTCCCCTCCACGACCAACCTGTCTTTGCCTGTTGTACACTGTGGACCAATAACAATTATATTGTTAAGTTTCATTGTTTTACTATCATGTACAATGCAATCCCATGTATTTTATTTTGTTTTGTTGGAAATGGAAATAAACGAAATGAAAAGAATATCCACAGCACATGCTTTGAGGAAAAGTAAAAATATTGAGGAATTGCATTAGTGAAAATTGAATGAACTGGATAATACAACATTATGAAGTTTTCTAATTTATTCCACAATACACACATGTACATGTATGTTAATTTCAATTAAACTTTTCTGTAGTTGTGATGAGACGTGGACAACCCCCACATCTGTATGTATTGATAGGGAAAATGCATAACAGGATAAAAGAAATGTAATTGTTTGGGAATACTTTCTTGGTGTCTACTAATTTTCCCTTTCATTAAGCTATGGTCACAACTCAGAGCGGCGACCGACCGATTAGTAGCCTGCTCGGTCGCCGCTGGAATTTAGGCTGCAGTGATCGACTGATGACCCACCGATTCCCGAGCGGTCTCCCACCGGCCACCATCTGATTTTATAGAAATGTTAAAGAAATTGCCCGGCGGCCGGCCGGTGACCGGCGGGGCACCAAAATACGCTCGGTGCCCGGGGGTTCGCCGCCCGGGCAACGACCTACTCGAGCGTTCGCCGTCGAGCGATTTAGGCCAAAAATCGAATCCGCTAGGTGAAAGGCCGTCGACCGATTTTTGTCTCGCCGACCAGTGACCGACTGATCTCCAAGCGGTGACCGGGCAGTGACCGGGCGGCGACTGCTCGGCAGCCTAAATCGCTCGACGGCGAACGCTCGATTAGGTCGGTGCCCCGGCGGCGAACGCCCGGGCACCCAGCGTACTTTGGGCGGCGAGTGAAAGTGAACAGGGGCCGCCCAAATTTTAACTCCGCGCTCAAACTTCAGCAGCGACCGAGCGATGCCCTAAAAACAAGCGGTGCCCGGGCGAAATTGGCTCAAAACTCGCCGCCCGGCCGCCGAACAGGCTACTTTTAGGTGTTATGACCATAGCTTAACCAGTTAGAGCAAACAATGCAAAGAAGAGTAATTAATCAATCAGCAGATTTTTCTATCTCTAAGTCCTCAAAAATATATTAGCTATAGAAAGTACGTGTACAAGATTTGATATACAAATGTACAAGTAGATAATTTGATGACATTAGACAAAATCCATTACTTATTGCATTTGTGGACAAAATAGTATCTCATCTCATTTGACAACGTACGTTTTAGTTGATACTTATAGCGAATATATATTCCAATCTTGAAGTCCTTCTCCTATCCCTTCACCTCAATCTTGCATTACACTTTGCGCAACCATTTTGAAAATGTATAAAATATAAAATATTTGATTTGTTGAATCGCATCAAACAGGCAAGTGAAGAGAAAGACCTTCTTCTAAACACCAAAAAGACAAAAATAATGGTTGTCGATAGAGATAATAATAGGGAGTTTTCGCAAACTCATTGCGGACAGAGAATCTGCGGTTCGTGTGCAAAATCGAGAAGCTACTATAGTAACAGCATGGTGACCGCTGAGGTACTGAAATCCAGAACGGGTTATTGCCAAATCTACGGGCGTTCTCAATGACGCCCTATAAGTGAATAAACAGCCAATCAGCGAGCTTGTACCAAAGATGGTGATGGGAATTTCGTCGTGTAATAACGAAGGGTGACGAATTTCAAGGCGCAGGGGCGGATCTAGCTTTTTGCTAAGGGGGGGGGGGGGTGAAATTTGAAAATCGCGCCGACCAATATTTCGCTTAGTGGGGGGGGGGTAGGGGATAAGGGGGCAGTAAGCACTACATTTTTTTTCATTTGAAAAAAAAGTGCCAACCAATATTTCGAGGGGGGGGGTAGAAAGCACCGCTGCAATGTATGCAGATTGGATTCTGTCTAAACTCATGGCGGACAGATAATATGCGGTTCGTGTGCAAAATCGAGAAGCTACTATAGTACCAGCTGGGTGACCGCTGAGGTACTGAAATCCAGAACGGGTTTTGGCCAAATCTACGGGCGTTCTCAATGACGCCCCAAGTGAATCAAGTGCCCCGATACAAACTATTTCATTCACCTGATACTATTATCAGGTGAATGAAATAGTTTGTATCGGCGCACTTGATTCACTTGGGGCGTCATTGAGAACGCCCGTAGATTTGGCCAAAACCCGTTCTGGATTTCAGTACCTCAGCGGTCACCCAGCTGGTACTATAGTAGCTTCTCGATTTTGCACACGAACCGCAGATTATCTGTCCGCCATGAGTTTGCGAAAACTCCCTAATATCTCGTTCAAAGCAGGAGTAGCAACCAGGAGATGCTTACTTTATTAGACTTTCAGAGTATCAAGTTCATATTTGTTCTTGATTAGATGTTTCCTGTTTTGGTGGTCCAATATCAATACACAACCATCCCGTGTCCATGATGATTTTACTTTTGTTGATACTTGGACATATTTGAGTAGTTCCTGATTTCTTTTCGTAAGATCCTCTTGGATTGATTTTCTGGTACCAGCTTATTTACGTCGGGCACTGATCACTTCTTGCCGTTTCCTGTATGTGTTGAATTTTGCTATGATCGGTCGCGGTGTGTTGGTGCTTTTGTGTTTAGCTTTGGATCCGGTTCTATGGCTACGTTCAATGTCATTCCAAGTGAGATCAACTTGAAGTTTTTCCTTTACTATGACGTCATCGGTGTTTTCATCTGCTGATTCATCATTACCAAAGAATAACAGGCAGTTTCTTCTTGAGTATTGTTCTTGTTGGTCAAGTTTCCATGATAGATCTTGTATTTGATTTGTCTGTTGTTCGATCCACTGTGACTTGTAGAGGTTTTATTTCATGTTGTTTTCTGTCATCTGCTATCTCAAGATCGAATATGCGACCTTCTTGCTTTTCAATTGATTTCCTCATGTCAGAAAGTCTGCTCTCAACATGGATCTCTATCAATTCAAGAATTTTTTTATCTTGTAGTATGTCTTTGATGACTGAGCTGAGTAGAGATGCCTTATCCGTTTCCATTCCCCTGGTTACAATATAAGAGCTTTCAGTAGTCATAGTGATCCAGCAGAAGAATACAACTCGGTGAATAGGCAATAAAGATTGTTGAAGACAGACACAATGGATACCCTGGGCGATCATGATAAGCTCCAGTGAATATCAAATAAGCTGTGATTCTCCTGAAAAGCTGCTTGTTAGAGTGACTTTTGCTTTTTACCAAGCATATAGGTGGGACTGAAGTAAAAAAAAAACGAGCAGTTTCAGCTAGGATTTTGAGGTAGAAAAGTCGGGATTTTACTCACTTATCCTCAGTTAAAAAACTTTCCAAATGACCCTGGTTGCTGATGAAGGTAATCCACAAGTAGTACATTGCAATTCGTAGTTAGCACGTGATAAAATATGTATCGAATGTTCACAACGAAGACTCCAGTCTAACTTCAAGCTATATACAATGCATAACAGAGCATTCAAATCAACCATTTTCAATCCTCCATACTCATAACTCATACAAACCACTTTTCTTTTTATTTTGTGTTTTTTCTATTCCACAAAAATGTATAAACTATTCGTTGATATCAGACGAAACTGCGATATTCATGATATGGATATTAATTTTGGTTAATGTTGGTAAATTATTTCCAAACCTGCTTGACTAGTTAGATTTTCTGCATCATTTATTTTTTAAGTCAATAAACCAATTTGAAATTGGTAAATAGAATAAATAGCATTTGCCAACTGACATGGTTTAAACACAAAACAAAAGTATGGGGATCAATACATCGGACATTGCTTTTCTTTTCTTCAAAATGTATTTGTCAAGTTTGTCATTACGTGACCAATATATCGAAAGTGAAACATAAAGTCTAAATGTTTTTTTTTTAAAGGATAGTTTTATGTTGATCTAGGTTAAATTTGAAATCAGTGTAAAGGGCAATATGCATGATTTATCAACGTTGTGATAACATGCATGAGCACTCAACAGAGAACCATTCGTGTCTTTGAAATAGTCAACTCCAGCTCTCTGATCGCTTACTCACTCACCGTCCCACAAAAAATTACAGTATTTTCTCATACCAGTACCATGTTTGGGAAAGTTTAAGCAGGGCTCCCACTTAGCCGAGTTGTATTGGCGAGTTGTGATTAGTTGCCTCAAAGAGGCACTCGCAATAACTCGCGAAAAGCTCTTCTTGTTAATACTCGGAATAACTCGCGACAACTCGGTAAGGCTCGGCATCACTTTTTACAACATTCCACGGCTCTCCCGAAGTCGCGAGCAGTTCCAAAATTTTGAACATGTTGAAAATGTTCACTGACTCGTTGTAACTCGAGGTGAACTCGCTTACACTCGTAATATACTCGCATTACTCGTAACAAGCTCGCACTGCACTCTTCATAACTCGTAGCAATTTGCCACCTTCAAGTATACGCGAGTGCTATTCGAGTTTCCAAGAGTGGAGTACGAGCACGACGATCGTGCTGCGAGTCATGCCGAGTTGCCTATGATATTAACGCAAGTTTAGATCGAGTACGGGGACTTACGGCGAGTTTCGTATGAACATGAGCAGAGTGCAGGGCGAGCATGACGAGTGCACCATGATACGTCAGCTGGCCTACAATTGAGCAGAAGATCAAGGCCTGTTCTTCCTCCAGCATATCGAGCAAATATGCTTCTGGAATCCATCGTTATTTTGGAGAGCGCCAAAATCAGAGGCAGCCCTCCCTGGGGGGGGGGCACAGTGCCCCACCCCCACTTTTTAAAGTATCCAAAATGCGCCCCCTTTTTCTATGACAAGTGCCCCAATTAATTTGTAAAATTGCCCCTGGCCCTTTTCACCTTTTATAAGTACCCCTTTTAATTTTGGCAAGTGCCCCTTTTCCTTCGACAAGTTCCCATTTTCCTTTGCAATAAGTGTCCATTTTCAATTCTCATAAATACCTCTTCTCACTTTTGAAAAGTGCCCCTTTCACCTCTGATAATTTGCCCTATTCAAATCTGAGATGTGCCTCTTTTATTTTGATAAGTGCCCCTTTTTGTGTAAGAAGTACCCCTTCCCCTGTTAATAACTCGGATAATCACACCTTACATTTTTACATATGCCCCTTTTCCTTTCTAATAAGTGCCCCTCTTCCTAATGAAAAGTGCTCCCATTATAACAAGAGCCCCTTCCCCTTCTCATAAATGCCCCTTTTCAGGTACGAGAAGTTACTCGTTTTCACTTCAGATAAGTGCCCCTTCACTTCCGATAAATGCCCCTATTAAAATCAGAAAATTTGGTCGGTACCCCTTTTCTTTCAACTAATGTACATTTTACTTTATTAAATGTGCCCTTTTTTCATTCCCATGAGTGCCCCTTTTCATATTTGGTCATTGCCCCCTTTTCGAGTGCGATACGTTCCCCTTTTCAACTCTGATAATATCCCTTCTAACAATGATACGTGCCCCTTTCCCTTTCAAATAAGGGACCTATCCCCTTTTTATAAATGCCCCCTTTCACATCTTATAAATGCCCCTATCAAAATAAGATGAAGGCCCTTTTTCCGTCGACAAATTTCCTATTTTTATAAGTGCCTTTTTTCATCCCTGGTGTGTGCCTCTTTTGAAGGCGTAAGAAGTGCCCCATTTTCACCTCTGCTAATTACTCTTTGCACTTTGAAACGAGCTTTTATTTTCTGATAAGTATCTCCTTTTCCTATCATCATTAAACGCACCCCTAATTTCAAGCGACTAAGAGCACCTCCCCCTAAAGCTCGCTCGCTACGCTCTTTCGCATTTATAAATGATATACTTATGTTACAATATCACAGGTCTTTTCAGTCTTCCGTTATAAGAATGTGCATATAACCCCATCAGGATCTGGTCTTTTCCTCTTAGTAAGATGTATTTGTTTGGCACTGTGACCTCACAAATCTTTTTTTTTTAAATCCTTGCTCACTTCGCTCGCTCGCAAATTAATTTGAGGATCATCACACCCAACTGCAAAGTATGATGCTTAAGCAATATCTTTACTGTATAGAAAGTGAAACAAATATTGAAATCATCCCTGATAATGTAATCACAATATAGGGGTATAATTATATCAATGTCTAAAACTTTTGCTTTGAGATTTCCATTTGAAGATGCCCTTTTTTCTCCAGAAAGTGCCCTTTTTTCTTGGTGCCCCCACCTCCTCCCACTTTGAAAGTCGCTTGGCCGCCCCTGGCCAAAATGATGCATTTCCCGCCCTTGATCGCATATGACTCGAAGAAAACTCTTATCACTCGTTAGAAAATCTTGATAACTCGTTGGTAGATCGGTACAAGTCGTACACATGTCATCGCAACGCATACCGAGCTCGCGTGACTCGTAATGCGATCGGTTCACTCGTACATCCATCGTAGGAAACTCGATAATGCGTCGTATGATAAATACCATGCAAATACCATACAAATTAGTAAATTTCAAGCGAGTTGACGCGAGTTTACGCGATTTCAAGCTGGCGCCAGCTCGCCACAACTCGAGGCTCCAACTCGGCTAAGTGGGAGCCCTGCTTTACGTAACTGCTGCTGACAAGTGGTCAAGGAGCAGGTGTCAGGTGGTTCTATAACGAATTGCTTTATTCAATGTAAAAATCGATCAAACTAACGAGAAAAAAATTACGCCGATGCAGGTCATGCTGTAATCAAATGTCTATGTGTGTTCATTGAAACTTTTTATTAGAGATCCAGGGTCAAGTACCAGGTGGTGTGGAGCACTTATGTCAGATTTGCAAGTTCACTTTATCAATTAATCGTAGAGCTAGGCTTGTACTGTCTTGAAAACTTCGAGAAGATATTTTATCTTCTCCTTAAATATTGCAGGATGTTGAATAGTTGGTAATTTTGAAATTCTTTGAAGAAAACAAATTGTATAAAGATGAACTCCAACGCCTTCATACACATTATGTTTTGTTGGAAGCTCGTACTATCTTTGAATGCCTTTTCATCACTTTGTATTACGAAAAATTGTTTTGTTCGCTATTGTATTGCTTGCTTATCTAAATAAAAAAAGTTTCTACGACTTGTTAATTGCCCAGAATACATGTCTTCCTGTACTATCTATTCACTTTTGCAGAAAATTTGTTAAACATAGCATTAGTACTTTTTGTTTTATTAACACGTCTTTGGGGATGACGACTTTAAAAGCCCACTGATTTTCAAAGAGAGTGTACCTTAATTTCAAGGACCGAAAATAAAACAATCCTTCTTGATCATTTGCATACGACTCCCTGCAAACCGTGTTTTGTTCCTTCCTCAATCATGACAATAATTTCTGTTAAATCATTTTTTGGGGGAGGGGGGGGTGGTAAAAAGGGGACCTAAAAACTTGACTAAGAAAATTCCATTGTGACTTCACTACGTAAAAGATCGTAGACGAATATAAGAGTAGAGTAGATCTCTTGTGACGAGATAAGGAGGGAACCAGGGGCTAATTCCAGTCAACTACCCCCTAGGACAACTACCCCCAGGGCAACGACCCTCTATGACGACCACCCCCCCCCCCAGGACAACTACCCCCATACAACTAGCCCCTAAGACAACTACCCACTAGGACAACTACCCCCCAGACAACTACTCCCTACGACAACCATCCTCTAGGTCTTTTTAGGACAAATATCCTAGATAGAGAGAGAGAGAGAGAGAGAGAGAGAGTCATATACGCATGCGTGATTATGGACGAGTGTGATTGGCAGTGAACAACTCTTTATCGTGCAACATACCAGTATATAAATGGTGTAGAATTGGAGGAATACTCTCCTTAGTGGTTGTTCAGTTAAGACATATAACATCGCTAACAAACAAAGAGGTTTGAAGGACAAAAGATTTTGCTTGACAATCAAAATTGAATTTTGAAAGTGCAGCCATGGACTCGAGAGTTGATGTAGGAAATGCGGGACGAGAAGCAGGATTGAGTGACACTCCAAATGGAGAGGAACTTTATCAGGTGAGGTGACATTTTAAGAATATGAGAAGTTATTTAGTTTTTTTTTTATTCAATTTCATTTCATTTACTTTTTATTTCATATCTGTTTAAAACTTTTATTTACAATATAAATGTCATTGAATTAAATATCGACTAACTATTTTCAAAATTCCGATTGAAAACATAAATTTAAATGTTTTATTCTATATGGTACATACAGTCAGATAATTAGATAGTATTCCAGCCAAATATAAGAAAGGGCTCTAGAAAAGGCATGTGTGTATGTGTGTGTGTGTGTGTGTGTGTGTTTTTTGGGGGGGGTAATAAATGGCATCCATGCTATCCATCATTGTTATCGAAAATCATACTAAATAATAACATAGGGGTGGATGCCACGCGAATTTTGATTAACTAAAACAGTCATTTTTGGCTCAAAATTTGAAAGAATGTCTAAAATCATGATTTTTTGTTGTGGACCAATTATGTATGATCTGATGAAGACCTTTCAATTGATATAATCTTCATTAGGAGTTTGAATTAATAAACCTGTTTGATATTTGAATGTTGGATATTAAACACATACGTATAGTACAATATAACATAAAACTGTGACTTACTCAGAATATCGGGTTATTAAAAATAGTCATATTGACAGTTTTAAAAACACAATAAAGCTGTACATTTAAATATTTTGTATTTGATTGAAAATATAATATATGTTGTTAAGCCACGCAGAAAAGAGTTGATCAGATTATCTAAGCGATAAGTAATTTAATGTTTTTCGAAATGAGTCAATGTCTTTTACAATATGCGCATTTTTAGTGGAAAACACTGTTCATGTTCATTTACGGTGTACATGTACCGTTTATCGCATTCTCAATATTCGTTCATGGGCCAATAATTGAAAAGACCCCATCCTCTTAGACACAATCTTAAATTAGAAATGCAATAGTATCAGTACAATATGCTTGCATTGACGCCTGTGTTTCTACGTATCAAACGAAAATGCTTCATTCGGACTATCCAGAGCAACTTGTAAGAAGTAGCTTCTAGGATCATAGTGGAGATAACTAGTCGGCCGAAAGAAAGGCCTTAAAAACAGCCCGGAACGAACCAAAACAAATTCGTTAATTTTACCTTTTTTTCGAGTGCCAAACGAAAATTTGAATAAATTTTAAAACGGTGCGCTAAGGAAAAATTCTTGCAGTACTTTCGAGCATGAAATTAATCACTATAATTTTTTATTTTTTTTTATTTTGTTATTATTTAAACAAAAAAAACGTTTTAGCCCTCCATAGGCTCAGGGTCACCCTGGGACGTATCCCTATCTTTAGAGGCCGTACGGGTCGACTTGGGATTATAACACGGAGTTATAACTGTTTGCATTTTAAGGTTCGCTGTAGCGATTAGACATGCAGTAGAGCGGTTCCACGGTGACCGTACGTCGGGCGTACGGTAGCCTTGTGTTTCATATACTCCAGCGGGTGAAGCAGTAGCATCAGTCTGGCCGCACGGTCGCCTTTCGAGCACCTTCTGGCTACCTTGCGTATGCCTTAGTATTTGTTAAAAAGATACGGCCGCTGCAGGGACGCCCTAATGCGACCGTGCGTCATCACTCCAAAGGCCGTAAGGCAGTCGCAGATTTTCTGTCTCCATAAATTCAAAATACGGCTACCCTAACATATGTGACCGCTACCGTATGTGGCCGTGGGAATGCTGCGGGGGTCCTATAATTGCTATTGGCAGTAGATATTTAAGACCGCACGGCCGCCTCGGCAAATGTGACCTAGGCATTAACATAAGCTAGTCTAATGCAAGTAGGGCCTATACTACGGCCTTCGGTTCTCAATGGGAGACGGACACGCCTCTATAGAAATAGAGAAAAGGTCGTCCCCCTTTATTTAGAAACTGGTCAAGAAAATTGTCTAAAATTTGATTAAATTCTATTTGAAACAGGAAGAATGTGGGTAGTAAGATCAAACTTGGATTTGCATGTGTGACAAAGAGTGTTCTAACATGCGAAGTTCTAACCTTTGCAGCTCCGAACCTCTGGAACAATTAAACTTTTTATGAACCTTCGGAAAAACTACATGTTACCCTTAAATCTAGACTAAATTTACGTTTCGATGTTAATGTGCATGGGCAATAATGACAATGACTATTTTGTTCATCATATATAATTGGGTACCGTCGTTAATCTTTCTTATCAGTGCATAATTAATTCTCCTTCTCGTTGTATTCTTGCAGCTATTTCTGAAGAAGCATGAAGAGCTAGCTAACGACCGCCAGGAGTATTGTCCAGATGTAGATGAACTCAGAAAATTCCTTGTATCAGATTACAGAATCTTCTTAGAAAGGCTTGGAATTACGGTAAACTTACACATTGTCGGAATAAAGTATAATTACAATAATAAAGATTATAATCGAAAATTGTTTTCTGTTATTCAGGATGGATCCTAAGATACCTATCGTGACACAGAAATGTAATTGTCTAATTGAATGAAAAAAAGTTCTATAAAAATATAACACAGTCGCAACTATTTTCGAAAAATCAACTCAAGGGCAGTTTTAATACACTGATGTAGGTCCCATAGAGATCAAGTTCGGATTACGTCATACGTCATAAACAAATTCGAACGTTTCAATAGGAGACGCAGAGGGCTATTGAAATTACTGTAGGTTGATTTTTCAAAAGTCGTTGCGGCAATCTTGTTATGCTGTTTCAAAAAGCCGATTGTGTGTTTTCCAAAATTTTATGATACAAAATTAGCCTTTTGTCAAAGAGTGAATAAATTACACATTAAGATCAGTATTATGAAAAGAACATTAGCAAAAACGTTTAGAAACTTACTCCGAATACATATATCATTCAACTTTGCAGAACTTGCCCAAATTTTGGTCTGATATGAGTTTTTCATATTATCAACAAAAGTGTAAAATGCTCTTTTTAAAACACCTCATCGTAAAGAAACAACGAGAGATAAATAGTATATTCCCTTATCTATGTTTTATTTAGAGAAAAGATTTAGACTCTTTATCGTGCATCCATGTGGCGGGTACTAAAGGAAAGGGATCGACATGTGCTATGACAGAAAGGATATTAAGGACATACGGCTTCAAGACAGGCATCATAAGGTATATATAAGCATTTATTTCATAATCAAAACAGACAGTGGTACAAATAGATCATTACTGTACAGAAATGTATATCACAATAAAGCAAACATGACCCAGGACGATGGACATATAAACATAAAACACACAGGTTTTTTTTTTTTTTACAGATAATGATACATAGTTCAATAAGATAATATATATGAGCTAATCAGCATTTCAGAAATATTATTTTACAGGAAATAAATTAGATATAGTTGGTGTTTTTGAGTTAGTTTTTGAGATGTAGTTAGTAGCGTGGAGTATAATTGATATAAATTGCTATAAACAAAAATTCACTAATACAATTATAACCTTCAGTCGCTCCGCCCCCTCATATACTCAGTAAGAATTAATGGAATTATTTATATTTTCTAGGTGTTATGACGGTGATTCGACATTTACCCTGAGCTCAATACTTTAACTTTTGGTTAACTTTGGGCAGATGTTTGTTTCATTTGTTTCATAGCAATGTTTATTGATTTGTTATTACAAAGTCACTTGTATTTTTTAAACGAAAGGCGAACTAGTATCAAGTACCATATGTGTTTAATCAACAATTACCATTACAGGCAAGATTCTTTTTGTTTTCCACTTCTTATTTCGTATTTGTACCCTCTCAAAATGAACCAATATCATAAAAGCAGATTGTATGTTCATCTCTGTCCTTCTATAGTTCTCCCCCTCTATTAGAGATTCGTGAGCGAGTCCGTATCAATGGGGCACCAGTTTCCCGAGCAATGTATGGAAGATATGGAGTCGAGTGCCTTGAACTGCTAGAGAAGAACAAAACGAAAGTTGGTCACACATTCACACTCGAGATAGGTCCATATTCGTTGTTCACAATCATTGCATACTACATTCTTGTCAAAGAAAAGGTAAGACCGCGGTCAATTTTTTTCCACATACTTCACTCGTATCGTTTTATGGTGTTAATGTTAATACTGATATAATATTGATTATGGAATGCATGAGGTGTCATATGAAAGGGCAGAAATTGAACTTTCTAGAAATGTGATTTTCTTCTTGAAATTCAGATACCATCCGCCAAATGACTTTTTGGTTTCCTCTCTTCAAATTCATTTTAATCACTCATGCATGAAATATACATCATATAAGTTGTATCAAATGAAAGAGGAGGATCTAAGCTTTCCAAATATGTGTCATTTATTAATTATAATTGTGATTAAGTTATGATAAAACATCGATAGTTCTCGGTTTCATTTTTTCTGGGACGCACTGTATACAGGATATGGCAGTCTTATACTACTAACTTGTCGTTCATAGGTAGATGTCGCTGTTGTGGAAGTAGGACTGGGAGGCGAATATGACTCAACCAACGTTCTTTGGTATGTACAAATACTAACAATATCGCAAAAACTTTAGAGAAATCAACTCCTGTGGGCAATTGTAATACCTTTTGTGTATTCCACAGAAATCATGTTCAGATTGTGTAATTAAACATTGTATTGTTAGCACATTTTGAGAAATGATATAGAAGGCTTTTGAAATCAATATAGGTCTTTGTGATCGTTTTAACTATTGGAAATAAAACATCGATACAACTATTACAGGAAGTTAATACATGTACATGTAGTAAGCAAATATAAACCGACTACGAGGGTAATGGTATAAATAATCATCGCCGAGGTGTTCTCGGTTCAGTACACCGGGATTAACAGTAAAATTATTATTATTTGTGAGATTTAATGGCAGGGGGCCTACAGTGGAAGCCGGCAGTAAGAAAAGGAGAAATGTTTTATGAGAACAAAAAAAAAGTCTATTTATAACCATTATGAAATAGGAAGTTCATAACGAAAATTAAGAAGTCGCACTAACAAAATGAACTATTTTCACATTTTCGATCGCAAACGGGGAAGAAAAATCAAATTTCGGGCGGGCGAAGGGAGACTCAACGTTGAGTTATAAGGGCCTCATCTTGCAGCGGTAATCCCTCATTTGTTAAAATCATACGTCTATTCGATGGCTGGATAGACGTACAGTCGTATAGGCGTATAGTTGTACAGTTGTACGGATAGTGGCCTGCTTGCCCCGCCATATTTACCCCAACTAGCTCTTAACACGACCTTTATCCTAGGGTAAATTGCCTCCGTTTGAACAAGACTATTGACGTTTCTCTCTCTTTCTCTCTCTCGTCTCTCATTTTTACCCAACTCCATTCCAAAGGTCTCCAACTGTGACTGGTGTTTCGTCTCTTGCATTGGAACATGTCTCACTACTCGGCGACACACTGGCTAAAATCGCCTGGCATAAATCAGGCATATTCAAGGTAAATCTATAAATCTAAGAATTAAACTCCTGCCTTAATTTGCACTTCACTTTTCAAAAGTAATAGTCCATGATATTTCCTATAAAGCAATGCTGCAATACGCAATAATCTTAATATTAAAAAAAAGCAAACAATGGGCGCACAAACACTGTGGTTGCCATAAATATAATATAAGAAACTGTGAGTCAAGGAGAGATAGTGTTTAATTCATGAATTGGAATGAAAAGGAAGCAGCAAGATAAAGATGAATACACATTAATAGAGAGGGACGTTGCGTGATGCGTGATTCGAAGAAAAAAGGGAGAGAAAAGTAAGAAGTGAACATTTGAGAGAGAGATGGCTTTAAACTTCATCTTGGTTCAAATAAACCGTATTTTTCAGGATGGTCGACCTGCTTTGACAGCGCCACAGCGAGAGGAAGCGATGACTGTGCTTGTACAACGGGCAAAGGAACGAAACGTAAGTCACAAGAGTTTAATGGTAATAAAAAAAAAATCAAGAAATGCGTTTAAATAATTATGAGCGCCTAATTATCAAGAAATGCGTATTGTATTAGCTGCCAAGTATAGAATTTATTTTAGTTACCGCATATCCAGTTATGTCCAAACATATTAACCATATGTTCAAATATTTTAACCACATGTCCGGTAATGTAATGGGTATTACTAGCCAATTATACAATACTATGACATTTAACCCCTTTTCTTTAAGTTTTAAACACTGTCAAAGTTCTCCGTTGCCATATAGTAAGTCCAAAAGTTGAAGTCTTTTGTATAAGGGCCTTCAAGACCCATGGTTCTTAAAGGTACTGAAAGACTTTCAGAACAGCAAGTAGTCAGTTAATAACGCACAATGGATATGTTTTCGTTTAATAAGCGACCGTTGTCAGTGTCGTCAGTGACTTTAGTCACTTCTAAGCTTATATCCAGTACGAAATAAATTTGTTTATAAGGATATTTCTTTTGAACCTTCCATATTTTTAATTCTTTAA
Source organism: Strongylocentrotus droebachiensis (assembly GCA_035222895.1). NCBI lineage: Eukaryota > Metazoa > Echinodermata > Echinoidea > Camarodonta > Strongylocentrotidae > Strongylocentrotus > Strongylocentrotus droebachiensis. The sequence continues at coordinate 214,698 of JAVYIG010001935.1, read as the reverse complement.
TTGTATTTCGTTAGTATTCAAATATTGCTGTGAAGCGCTCAGTCTTACAATATGTAATATTTGGCAATCATTTTCGTGTTTTGCATAAGCTCAACCAATTGTTCAATGAGAATTGTTTCCTTCCATTTAGGCACCTTTGCGAGTTTGTCCTCCTTTAGGCGACTACAAATGTAATGGCGTCAGTGTCAAGTGAGGTCTTTCTGGAAAACATCAACGCATTAACGCAACTTTGGCCGGTCAACTCACTAAAACATGGCTCGATGAGAAAGCCCCAGGGAGAGTACAATTCCAAGGTAATATTCGTTATTAACCTTTTGTTCTTCAGAGACGACATGGCAATATTTCAAAGCGAAAACATGTAGTCTATACGAGTCTCGTACTAGGCATATTAAAGAAAAGAAGCAAAACACGTAACATAATTGATATCAATACTTGGAAACGTATGTAGCCCCCCCCCCCCCCCCCCCCCCCAGACATAACAATCAATTTAAAGAAATAGACATACTTGTATATTATACAAATATATATACTAGGGTTAGGAAAAATATTATGTTATTTTTCATATATTTCTATAGAATTTGTTTTAGTTTTACATTTGACACATATACACCCTTTTGAATACTAGGTATTTTGTTATCGGAGAGGTACTGTGGCCACATTTGTATGGAAACATAAAAAAAATTGTACGTATTCTTTTCATATAGGACCACAAGATGTAGATATCGGCGGCAACTCGTCAATTGGTGATAAACTTGACGATGGGAAAGTTCAGAGAGCGACGCCATTCGTTCTGCCAGACGAATTCTTACAAGGTAATTTTCGCTTAATGCCTCTGGCTAACGAGGCCCCTTGCAAATAGAGAATAGCAAAAAATAAGTAGGATAATAAAATTCATGGGAAGTTAATCATAGTACATGCAGAGCAATGACATTTATTTTAATTTCACGGTAAAGTAACACACAGAAAGAATAGAATTACAACAGAAGCAAACAAATAATACCCAACACATACACACACGCACACACACACACACGCACTGTATGGGTTGAATATAATACCGAAATTATCTAGAAATATTTTTTTCTAAAGACATCTTCAGGTAATTTGATATACTCCAAAGTGTGACACATTTTTCGACAATACGGATATCAATAGAAATACATATGGAAATTGAGAAAAATATTAAGGGATATTGCATAGTGATAGAAATGGATAAATAGTTGCTGACGCTTATCAGTAAATGTCGTTATCGAATACTGTATTTAAAGCAAATGAAATACTATATTTATCTATTTTAGGCAGCATCGAAAGATAAGTCATTTACTTTGTTTAAGCTATATAATTAATTTATCTTTTGAATATTGCTCTCAGGATTCGAGTTATCCAAGTGGCCAGGACGTAACCAAATAATCCGGAAAACCGGCATGACTTACTACATCGATATTGCACATACCGAAAACAGCGTGGCCTTCTGTAAGAATTGGTTTGAAGAAGAGGCATCGAATGAGGCCAAGATGATCCCAGGAGTCATCAAAAAAGTCCTCATTTTCAATCTAGGTGGGGATAGAGACGGTTACACGATCCTACGACCTCTTGTGGTAAGTATTAGTTTAATTTACCTTCATTCTACGTCATTAAAGTTGCAATGTTGTAATCTGGCTCAGGAAATAGCCAACGTTGTCTTCTGTTCATAAATGTTCGCCTAACCTTCTATTTCAAGAGAACGTTCTGGGAGAGGTTTCCTAATGCTTTTTCTAATGTGTGATGAAGACAATTTTAGTTTAAATAAATTAAATAGAACGAAATAGGGGAAAATATTTTGATGCGAAGAGTTCAATGAAGAAGAAAAAGTTAACAAGATTTTTTTTTTTTTAACTGTGTGTGACGAACAGAAGACACATTCATGTAAATTACATTTATTAAATGCACATTTGTCATTGACACCTCCTTCCTGGTTGTTTTCAGTTAAGTATATTTCCTTTCTTTGTATCTTTAATGGTTTTCAATGAAGTGATGTTACTTCTATCGGCCATTATTACTTCTTTCACGCTGAAGAAATTATCCGATCTTTTTTCTTCGTCAGGAATACGGATTCGACGCTGTTGTGTTTTCGGTTATGCGAACCGTAGCATCTCAAGAAAATGAAGTGAGAGGTAAGTCACGTGGTCGTAGCTGAAATAAACACTTCATGAATTTAAATCCTCATACTTTAAGGCTATGCCATCTTGGAATTTAAATTAAAAAAAGATCGGGATGGATAATACCATTTAACCTCATAACTCAAAGGCGTATTTTATTTGGATATATCAATCATGATTATAAGACAACATGTTCAAATCCCGGCCCCCCCCCCCAACTCAGTGTTATTTAGGGTACGCATATGCGTGTTCCAAGCGACCCCCCCCCCCCTTTTTTTTCCAGCAAAAGTCCGGTGTGTAAAGTCAATGCGGGTCGACCTTTTTATTTTGTTATACGAGCCTTTTTTCAGCACCCCCCCCCCCCCCTTTCAGCAAAAGGCCGGTGTGTATAGTCAATACGGGTAGACCTTTTTCTTTTGTTACGAGCCGGAGAGTTTGGGAACACGCATGGTATCCCTCCGTTCACGGAGTGGGGGGGGGGGGGGTTCAAATACACATAAAAGCCCATTAACAATTTGTAATCAAATTTAAAGTAGATATTCATTGATTTTAAAAACTAACTTTATTTTAATTATTGCAAAGTTGAAACTTTGTTTCGACAAGGTTATCAAAATTCAATGCTTGGAAACATTCATATAAATGATTATAATAAATTACAAAACGCTTAAATACAGCCCCGGCATAGCACCTGAAGAGCTCTCCGAACGCTGCTGAGATGTGTGAGATCACAGTATGGACATGACTTGCACAAGCAGACGATGTCCCACTGACATCTCACACATTTTCAGTGCCTGTGTTTTCATCTTCTCTAGAGTTCTTTCTCTTACTTCACTACCGTCAGGCTAAATGTATAATCTACTGCCTCACTCTAAACCCCGCACATGGTTTTATTTTGATGAAAAATGCAGTGATACAAAAATAAAGGAATCTGTCGCTTGTAAACATAATAAGACGCCATTGTATATTCAGCTGCACACTCCGGGGTATGTTCGGCGTTTCAAGAGGGAACAAATGCCGTCCTTAACATCATTCCGGGGGTTTTTCAATTTGAAAGTCTGGTTTCTTTGATTGTTTATTGACCCCTATTCTGTGCATTTACAAGCAAAAGATTTTAGTTTTCAGAAGCAGGTCATATCCCCTTTTGAATGGTTTGACATGCCGTTACATTTATATACACTAAACTCATTATTATTTGAGAAATAATAGCTTTGCAATTATGTTATTTCTCTATGGGATGTCGTCTGCTTGGGCAATGTTGGTCCATATAGTGACGTCATTAAAACATCGTTATTTTTCCGGCGAATCTCTCGTATATCCCAGCTGCTATGGAGGTGGTTGTATTTGTATTTTTATAAATCACCCGATATGTAGTTGACCTAAAACTTGTACGATGGCCATCTGTTAGCTTACCAGTTTCTAGTGATCAGTAGTTTGTGATCTTCTTTGAATTTCACCTTTAAGGGACAAATCTTGTTTAGTGCCTCGTTATAAATGATTTCATTCACCTGTTACGAATAATTGTATTTGAATAGTTAGAATACGAATTGCATACATTCCGTGTTGTTAGGTAGACAAGCCATTCAAATAAATAAAATAACATATGGTACCCGAGCTCTAGTTCGTGCTACAGTTTTTGGTTTCAATATCACTTTATTTATAATTATAATTATCAACAAAAATTGAAGAACAAAATAGAAAGACAACGTACCGAAGAAATTAGAGGAAAGCTTAAATCGCGCCAAACGAATGACTTTGCAGCGCTGCTACACCACATCATTCTGAATAGAATACCATTGCATGATTTTATTAGTTTAAAATCCTTGTCTATTGCCGAATCCTGCCACATGAATGACCAGACTTTTCTCCCAGAATAATTTAGGGTTTTATTCTTAAATTTATTCAGATTACAAAACTATTCAGTTGCTAGATGATCAGCTGATGAAATGCCACCAGCATCTGGCAACCTTCAAGAAGCTCCATGGTGATATTTGCAACTCATTTCAAGATCAACAATGTCATCGTGACGTCATGCAAGCGCCAATCTTTAAAGTAACTCCTTCCGCTACAGAAGCAATTCAATGGGTTTTAGGCCCTCGTATGTGTCTTGATGATAGGGAATCGATGGACATGCCCGATGGTGAAGGGTTCTTGCATGAAGCTGACCATCTTCAGGTTTTGGTCACTGGAAGTAATTTCCTTGCCGGATCGGTTATCCATGTTATCGAACCTAACATGTAGAGTACTAAAGTTTATTTTTGTTAATTTACATATTTTTACTCAGTTTCAGAAACGCATGTATTTAGATTTATTCATGGAACTTCTTTATTTTCTTTTCCTTGCAACATACCTGTACTTTTTGTGTGATTTAATTTGGAAGGAAAAACGATGTGGTTGTACCCTAAACCCACATTTTTAAAAGATGTGCTCTAAATGAATGGAAAGCAAAAAAAACAAAAACAATAGTAACAAGTGCCCCTATCAGCTTGTATGACCACTTTTCCGGCCTCTATGTTCTTGCGAGGGGAATAAACAGGTATAAACTAGTTCTGAAACGTATATAGAGCAATTTAATTTTACCTGGCACCATGGATGAATAGGGTGAGAAAATACAAACGTCTAATGAAAAAGGGGCAATATTTGGATTCATGAAGGAAACGAAAACACATTAAAGGTGCTCAGACATTTATCAAACTCTTGTTTGTGTTTTTAAATCAGAAACAGTAAAAGGATCTATATATGCAATCAGTGGATGATTTCACTCAGCCAATGCGCTATTCTTTTGCTCATTAATCAAAATACATCACCCATGTGCGAATATGGACTATATATTTTAGGATAGGTTGCGAAAAGCGTTAATTTAAAATGCCCCTCATATGATTGTTTCTGCTGACGAATTATGAAAGTTACCGGATAAGTTAATATATTATAGGTTACATTACTTGATTCATTAAACACTAATGGGTAATGTATATTTAAACTCAGATAAATATCAATATGTTACACTCACCTGATCAAAGTAGGCTTTAAAGATAAAGACCAGTTATGGTCATGCGATTGCATTGTGAAAGAAACGTTGTGGAATCGATTAGAAAAGGTTGATCATCTAGCATATAAGTATTGGTGTGTACTGGAAGGTTCTGGAATCATCAAAACGATAAGAAATTTGGCCCAGTCTTCGTAAAGTTACAAGCACTGTACACAGAAAGATGTATATGGGACTACGGACACGTGCGCGATATGTGCGTTTATCTCTCACAATCCAATAGATAAACTAATTTACCAAATATATCAATTAGTAGGCGGTTTTCCGGCAAATTGTTATCATCATGTATTAGTCAAAACATATTCTTTCACATGATTGGTAATAAGAGCTTCCATTTCATTTTTTTAAATTGGGGCGTTTCCAATACTGGTCTTTACCTTTAACCAAACTTTTTACAATCGACCCACCGCACCTGTTATTGAGAGTTCAATTATCTGAAAGTGGAGTGAGGTCATCGTTAAAATGATAACAAAATATTACGTCAAATATAGATGATGCAGGGTTATGGAAATAAAGATCAGTTAGTTCCTCTTTTCTCGTGCTTTTTCCATTATATTTGTCGTTTCATTGCATATTTTTTGTGATATAATTATTCTTGTATTATGTTTTGCATGAGAAATAAAAATCATTTGAATTGATGTTTATATAAATATTATGCAAATATTTATGTACACATATAATTATAAGAGATATAAATGAAATGTCCATAATAATAGCCGTGATTGAAAAAAATCATGATTATATTTGACCATAAACATGCAGAATTAGCGATATTTTGTAAATAATTTTTTTTTTTCTTTATCTTAATTTATGCAATAGTAGTAGAACCAAAGAAAACGTTGGTATGGTGTTTAAATTATATCATATTCAATATATTCATTTCATTACAGTAGTGACGGGAACTAAAATGAAATAGAGTGTTATGGAAATAAAGATCAGTTGACATGTTTATATATATAAATATAATGCAAATAATTATGTACACATGTGATTATAGGAGATATAAATCAAATGTACATTTACTTTGGAATAATAGCCGTGGTTGAAGATAATCATGAATATTTTTGCTAATAAGTATGCAGAGTGAGCGATATTTTAAAACTTGAATTTTTGCATTAGATTTACAGTGTTTTCGATAAACACGTTAGACAATAGACTGTTTTTTTTCCCGGGATCTAACATTCTTTCGGGGCTGTAGGCTCCTACTACTTTTTCCGGTACGCAGTCAGAACCACTCTATTTATTGTGCTTTGTCATTTGTTATATTTAATTGAATGTTTAGCTTCTCTCTTGATTGGTATATTGGTCTTATCTCGAGGTCGGGTGGCTTACGGGTCATTCTATATATCCTATCTTGTAATTGGTTGTCTTCGTAAGGGCCCTCTCGATTGGCTAGTAAGAGTATGTGACATTAAAGCCGTGCCGAGCGCTCGAATATTTAAGCGCTATGTGCATGACTTTGTTCCTGTATTAGGATGTGCTGCTGAATTCTCTCGATCTTAAGGGCCGCCCAGCCTCTGAGAGAATAGTTAATATACAATGCCATAAAATAAATGATATACCTCACTTAAGAAATCCAGCCATCTGATTGGTCGAAATTGGAGTCGTGATTTTAGCCATTCCCGTAAGGAAACGAAAAATGCCCAAACCGGTTAATATAGTCAAAAAGTGACATCCCTCAAAATTCCGGTTACCAGGAAAATAAATTAAAAAAATTGCTGCGATACCCATTGGTTTATGTGTTAAAATGTTTTTTGAGCGAGCGCGGACACCATACAGTGCTTTTTGCTAGCGATTCCCAACTGATCGAAAATTTCAGTCGATTTTCCGGCAAAGATAAACGGACAGTTTCTCAGATTTTGCGTGATGTTTTAACCAATCTTCACTCATTTAAAGGATAAGGTAAGAAATCTTGGTAGTTTTTTTGTGTCAATTCGGTATATAAAAAGGGATATCGACTGCTTTAATATTCGAGGACTGGCTGTTTCTATACTGGCTCGCGGGAAAGTTGCATCCGCTCCTATCATGTGATAGGAGCGGATGCAACTTCCCCTTGAGCATATAAAAACAGCCAGTCCTCTCGTAGCAGTCGATATCTCTATATAATCTTCGTTTAAACTACTGGAGCTTCGGCTAAATTTGTAGCGACGTTATAAATAATAAAGTGGACTTCAACTGTATTTCCGAGCCTGTTTCGTATTCATTTTGTTTCTGAAGTCGTACTCTCTCTCTCTCTAAAAAAAGTTGAATTTTCACTCTATTTTCACTTTCTTGAGAGTGATGTCCGTGATCACTTGTTCAGGAGTGAATATCGATTGATTAAAAAGTGCTCTCTAAGAAGAAAAGATGGAATGCTTACATTTTCACTCTCCAGAGGAGTGACGTCAGTGATCACTCGATTTTTTTTGTATAGATAAACGAACTAATTAATCACGATTTCTCAAACCACAGTATTAATTAAAATTATACGATAGTACCAGTTACAGGTATTTAACAAAAGTTGTTATGGAACTATTTACCCGGGCACAGTATTCCATTACGTTTTTTAAATGTATAGTGTACATTACTGAAAATGAGGGAAGTGGATAGAGAGAGAGAGAGAGAGAGAGAGTATGGGTGACAGAGAGAGAGAGAGAGAAAGAGAGAGAAAAAATAGAGAGATAGAGAGAGAGAAAGGGAAATATAGAAAAAATGAAAAAGAGACAGCATGATAGAGTGGGAGAGAAAGAGTGAGAGAGACGGACAGACAGAGAGAAAGAAAGAGAGAGAGAGCGCGCGCGCGCGCCTGCTAGAGAGACAGACATACGGATAGACAGAAAGAAGAGGGAGAGGGTGGAGAAAGTGATATGGACGAGATGATACTAAAAAAGTAGGATAGATGGTAAGTAAGCCAAATTCTTCGCTTTCTAAGATTACAACTTTTCATTTTATTTACAGTATGGGAGCAGGAAGCATGCAAACAGGGGAAATATATATTGATATATTGATGTCAAGAAACATTGTTTTATAGCTTAATTTATATCTTGACCTTGAGAGGGAGCTATTCAACATAAAGAGTACAATTTCATAACTTTAGACTCGATTTCAACTGCGACAACGATCACTGAATATTGTAGGATCGCATATGCTTCCAATATGTTCATTTGAACCAAATTCATGACCTCATACCACAACTTTGTATTACCTTTAATGAATGATGCCATATATTAAACTGTGAGTGTTTTTCGGGGGTAACTTTTGCTCAGTGCGTGGTCATTGATTGGTCATTCAAATATAATCGCGCTATAATAAGTCGATGGTCAATATGGTAAAACCATGTTAGAATAAACAAAAACCGATATATGTCACACTGTCCCAAATGTGAAAGGGGGTGAAGAAGAAAAAATAAAGTAATGTTAGAATTTATCAAAAATAAAAATTACACAAATTAGAACAGTAGTAATATCTCCTTTTTATGTTATCATATATTTGTGTATTTTTTTTAACGTATGACCTGATGGAAATTGCTATTTTCACATTGACTACAGCTCTACTTCATCATCATCATCATATACAGCCCTGCTGTTTAATGCTTATTCTGTATGGGGTACGTTTTAGTGATAATATGACGTGGTGATACAACAGTGATGTTAAACATTCACTCATGTTTTCATTTCCAATTTAATAATAATAATAATAATAATAATAATCTTTTAAAGTCCAATCCAAATTTTATTAATACGAAAATGGAAATTCTTTTTGCCCAATTGATCGTGAGCCCGGCAGCCACTGAGCAGCGCCAGATCGACGTTGCTCTATCCCTGTAATGTTGAACGCCAAACAAGGTAGCAGCAACTCCCGTCTTTTAACGTCATTTTGTATGACGCGGCCGGGGTTCGAACCCACAATCGTGAACTACTGAAGCATTCCCCCAAAATGCAAATCTTTAAACTTTATTATTGATATGTCAATCTAATTACCTAAATAGTTTATATTTTTTCTTGTAAGGTTGAATCAAATTAACAAACTTTAAAATGAGACAGTAAAGGGGTAATGTTCATTAGTTCCAACAGAAAGAGATTGTAGGGTTACAAAGCAAAACATTAATTGTCTTGTCATAAAAGACGTGTCTTTTTAAATATATAAACGATTTGACTTGTTCTTTTTCATTGCTTTTATGTTTAATTCATGCAGATCTAAGAGGCAAGATTGAACCACATTTTGTGGTCAGGCAATTTTTATAAAATAGGTTAATTTATGTAATACAAAAGTGAATAAAGATCACGAGAGGCAATCGTAATAATTATCCCTTTCTTGATTTTAATGGAAATAAAAGATTCATGATACATATATTCCTAAACCATAAATTCTTTTACCGTCGGTAAATTAACAAAATAAAAAATAAAATAATCATTAAAACCACATACAAAGACACAACTACAGCAAGACAGAACAACATAACAACCCTTGATAGAAGTTTAGAAATGCTCAGTGCCCCATTGGCCTATTTGATATTTCAAATCATTTACAATTACTTACGACAAATATATTGTTTGAAGTGCTTTGAGAATTGTTTGTAGTATTTCATACCATGAGTGGGTTAATCTTCACAACTTTAAAATAACACATTTTACAATGAATTTATTGCATAGTATAATATTTTTACTAAAGCTTATGGCCACACAATATATTTTCTTTGATATATTCCTGGAATCAATAAAACAAAATAGAAAATTACTAATTCGTTAAACGTACATATTCATTAAAAATCTAAATCACACTTTCATATAAGTATAAAGCTTTTGAAAAAAATCGTTCATGGATAGGCAAAATAGAAGTAAAGGTTCACTCGAATATTTGGCTGAACATTAGTTGATGTGTCATTATAATGCAGTATAATAGATAAATTATCCGTAATCAATTATTCTCAGCTATTACATAATTATATGTGAATCAAAGCGCAATTATATTGAATATAAAAGAAATGAGACAGGAAACTATATGTTTTGTAATACGAACATTAAATAAACTTGTGATGTTAGAGTTAATGACCGACTACTAGTGAAACATAAGGAAGATAATCTATTGCATCTAAAATGTCTTGGTAAATCGTACAAATGAGAACATGTATGTATGTCTTTTGTGATCGCACTATAGTGCAAAACTTTAAAATTATCATGATTTATCTTAGACATGAGAAGATACGTAGTATTCAATTACTTTGAATTCACTGTCTGCGCTTCACTACTTAATATATATTTACATACAGGGGATATAATAATTCCTATAATCTCCGACCAAAACCCCTTAAATTCAACACTCGACCCCACATTATACGTAACGCTAACCCCAATCCAAATTTCCTAACCTTAACCCTAAAACTAACGTCAACCCAATTACAACCCTAACCTTGTAACCTGTAGTCTTTACGATAAAAAAAAAAGCTGTGAGCAAATTTCCGTTCATCATTGTGACTTATCACAATCCATCGTAATAACAGATAACAGCCTGTAAATGAAAATGAAAATTGACACCAGCGACTATTTACTTTTAAAAAACCCGTATACAGTGTATACAGATTGCTTTTCATGGTCATACTGATTAATGATTTGTGTCTCTCTCCTCCTCCTTATCGTTTCAGTTACCATGCATCTTGCGCGTCGTTTCTTTGTTTCAAAAAATTCAACAACATGAGAGGGAAAGATATAGACCAAGATCAAGAAGATCCACTTAACAATAATGAAGGAGCATAATCATCAAAAGCATTGGTGGCATAAAGGAAACTTATAGTAATTCATTAATATTTTGTTCCTTTACAGGTTGAACATTATCATGACTTTTATCATAAAGATCACGAAATAGTCTTGAAAAATGCAAATTACAAATAAACCACATTGATGCAGTTAGTATAAATCTACCTTTTAAAGGCTATCATGATACAGGTATGTATGGAATATTTCAATATTAAGCTACACGTTTAAACACAAGAATTTTTTTTTTTGAAGTGTGACATTCTACAATGATATAGAAACTATATAGAAACATACATTATTTATGCATTACATATAACAAATAAATTCATATGACATGTTTATCGCTCTCTCCCAATCTGTCAGTATATTACGTCATGAATTTGAAATGCGTTGCAAATTTGTTTCATATTAATTTCTGACATCAATAGCATGAGCAATACCATTATTAACTTAATACATTCAATATGTCATTCTACTAACGAACCAGGTGAGGTTAAATACTGATAACAATAATAATAAACCTGGATTCATACACCGCCTAATCCGAAAAATCGTCTCTGTAAGTGCTTTACAGATGTTATTATTCCCCAGGTCAACGGATCCATTCATACACACAATGTGCACCATCTTCATTCCCTGGGGAGTATTCCAACCATAATGGTCACCGTGAGGGCATAATTAAAGTAATTACTATCACAAAAGCTTTCATCATCCTATCAAAAGTACATGGTTACCTTGTCAGAAGAAATTCCTAATAAATAGCTTTGACCAATCCAGGTTATATAGGGGCGCCGAATTATGAGCGCCTTAAAAGAAACATTATTCTCATAGATGAATGAGTTATAAACCTAATTAGATACACCACAATAGAAAGGCTCTTCATTCATCATATAAGAAAACGAGAGAATCTTGTAACATTTACATCATTTTGTTTTGCCACATACATAAAATCAAAGGAGGTAATATAAAGATACCACATTCACAAGACCCTTAACACTTAAATCGTGCTTGTGTCCACGAGTGCGCTCTTTAGGTCTAAAATATATTGATAATGATACCAATAGCCCTTTTCATTTACCACCTGTTCGCACCTGACCATAGCTGCATGGAATATTGACAACATAGAAAATCATTTCAGCACGATACATCTCCGATTGCACTGTTAAAGAATATATTCTTAAATTCTAATAATGTAAACAATTGGAATTGTCATATGGTAATCAAGCTGATGGAAATTTCGCTTATTTACAGCTTATTCCTGACAAGAGAAGCAAAGATACCATATTTTTTCTTTAGCAGAGATTCTGGTGTTCCCACCTCTGCGACGTGTCCTTCGGAGAGTACAACAATCAGATCTGAATCCAGGATAGTTGATACACGATGCTGTTGATTAGTTTACAAAAGATACATAAATTAAATGCGTTAACGTACATTAAATAACAAAGTAGACGTTAAATATTATTTGTTTACATTTCTGCCATTCATTTTTACTTCTTTCTTTTTCTCTCTTTTCTGTATATTAGTTTTCTTCTCCTTCCATCGATTCCCTACTTCTTCTTTATAATTTTCTTTTTCTTTTCATTTTCGTATTGTTCTCCTCCTCATCCTCCTACTTCTACCCCTTCTTCTTCTTCTTCTACTCTATCTCCTCCTCCTCCTCCTCCTCTTTCTTCTTCTTCCCCTTCTTCTTTTTCTCCTTCTTAACCTTTTCTTCTTTTCCTACTAAATCTTCTTCTTCTTCTAGTTCTTCTTGTCGTTGTCTCATCTTTCTCTTCTGCTATTAAGATTTCCTTCCTTGTCACTAAAGGTGAGTCATCACATGATTTGGAATTCATTTATTGAGGATGTACATAAATATGTTGTTTTAAATTGTTAACTGATGAGTAAAGTATAAAAACAGGTTTTATAATAAAAGTTTCAAATTAATTCAATATGATCGTCGACGGAAACTGTTGAATATGCATGTGTTACGGATCTTGAGTACTTACCGCAATTGTGATGACGGTTTCCTTCTGGAAAGCAGTTGCGACGACTTCCTGTAGAATAGCATCCTATGATAGAATATGGAATAAACATTGAATAGTTTTCAGCTGTCAAAGGAAAACATAATTTATTATTAATGGACTGAAAATAGGCACTTATAACGTAGGAAATTGTTAAAAGCTCAGCAGTAAAAAAAAAATGTAATGCCTTTTCATTACAACAGAAAATGTTTAACACGCAGGAAATTATTAAGGTTAACAAGAGCATTAACACATTTGGTTAAAAAAGAAAGAACAAATAAAGTCGAGTGGAAAGTCATTACGATGGTAATATCAGGAAAACAAAAAAGTGGACTGCGGGGAATTAATAATAAAACTTCGACAAGCACAGAACAGTTTACCGTGTGGACATCAATGGAGGCCGTTGCTTCGTCCATTATCAGAATGCGACTTTTCTTGAGCATAGCCCGAGCAAGGCAAAACAGTTGTCTTTCACCCACACTGAAGTTATCTCCTCCTTCGTGTACCAGCGAGTCTAGAGATTTGAATTCACATTTTAGCAAAAGGCAAAACAAAAAGAATAACAATGAGCGATGTTAGTTGTAGCAATATAATCATATGCTAACTACTGTAGATATACTTTCATAGAAGTCATGTTTCATTAAATGTGGCTCATAATATCAAGTCACTTTTGTATACAGAGGATTTATTTCATTTTTCATACATTTTAAAATTAGATTTACAGTTAATGCACGCTTCCATTATCTATCACGTTGAACATTGATAATTTTGTAAGAAGAAAATAAACCTACCGAGATTGTTTGGAAGACCTCTCACAAGCTCCTTGAGTTGGGCAACTTCCAATGCTTCCCATATATCAGCATCTGATCGCCTTTCCTCAGGGTCCAAGTTGAATCTGTATTAGTCAGACAGAAGAATGGTCAAGAGAATAATGGCCGTAAGAACGGATGGGACTACAGGAATTCGTTATTTTGGATGGGAGATCATTGGAAAGATTTTTTATTCGGATGAATACCGTTGCAGACCATGGCGTGCACTTGGGGATTATTCTTGGCACTAAGATATCTCAACTGTTCTTGCATTCAGAAACAAATATAAATCAGATTTTCTTAAATAATGAGTAGTTTTATTCGATCTTATTGCCTTTGATGTGATTCATGTAATCAGTTATGTTGTGTTTAATGTGATTATGCTATGTTATATACATATATTTTTTTTTAAATAATTTTAAATAAACTATTTCTCTTGAAGTTTGGTAAAATATAGGATTGGCCTTAACAATCAAATGGCCTTTGTTGATCTCGCATCCACCACCCTTCAACCTTCTTACATAGTGCCATGTACATAAATGTTGTTATATTTATATTTTTCATTTGTACTGATTTGTTTGAATATGTGTTTTTAAGAGATTTGAATTATAATATATTTGAATTAAACTGACCTGAAAGTGAAGTGAAAGTGAAAACGTCAATGTATATATTGATATATGATTGTCAAACCTGAATTTGTGTCTTCAAAGTGAAATTGTATACTGACTACGAAATTTGATATGTGAATATATCAACTGACCTAACTGTGCCTGTGAACATGACAGGGTCTTGAGGTATGATGGCAAGACGACTTCGCAAATCGACGAGAGACAGCTTCCCGATATCGATCCCATCGATGTGAATAGATCCTGGAGATTAATAAACATCATAAACAACACATATAGGATTGTCAGGACAAACATCAACATCCTCAAAATACACACAAAGATGTTAAGGTAAATCGTCACAATCGTGATTATTCAATTTACCTTCCTCAACCTGTAGGCTATAAACATACAGATAAAGGAACATCTTCAACCCTAAAAAAAAAAAAAGGCTATCTTGATTTGCTCATCACTGATATATTTTGATCTTGGTTCATGGATTTAAAATGTACATTCATGTCGGCATATTCACTCGTTGATCTCAAATGCATAATTTAGGTGAATACAATTAAACACACTATTAATATTGTAAATATGCCTAACGCATGACTTAACTAAAAATTGGAACCTAAACATTTAAGGAAGAACGAGAGCGTCATCTTATGGATCAAAATCACATAATTTATATATTTTTCTATTACCTCAATCTTTATTAACATAAGACTATAGGGAACTTACCTTTAAATGTATCGATGATGCGGAAAAGTGTCAATGTCAAAGAGGACTTCCCGCTCCCTGTTCGGCCACAAATACCAACCTATACAAGTAAGTGGTAAATGCCAATGCTTGTTATATATTATGAACAAAGAGAATTAGAACCCGCACATATTGTATAAATTCGCCTATCAAAAGGAGGATAACAAGAATTGTCATAGTCGAATTATCATTTGCTCTACATCAAATAACTGGAACTTGGTTTCATCTGCATGTACTTCAAATCATACACAAAAATTACAATTTAAAGCGCTTTATTCTTTTCTAGAATCACATTAAGAGTAATTCATGGGTGCCAAGGCTGCCATTTCCGACAAATTATGATGGGAAGAGAGAAAATCTTGTTTTCTAGTACATTATTTATAACTTTGGTAGTTCTTTAGAGGTCGGACATTTCAAAGTACGGACACTGTCTATCAAAATTAATTTCTCTACTCCGGTTTACGTAGTGGAGATAAACAAAAAATGGCATTCTTCAGTAGTGATTTCGACATTCACCTAATTTATTTGAATATCGTCGTCGATGTCATGAACCAACGAATTAGTTTTGCTGTGAAGATAAAACTTCATAGAATTCATGTATGATGGGATGGATATGGAATAGATTACCTTCATGCCTGGTTTGAAATCAATGCTAACATCCTGAAGGACAGCAGGTAGGGTAGCCGCATACCTAGCATGTACTCGATTGTATATCACATGGCCCATCTCTGGCCAATTACGGCTTGGAGTCACAGACCCTGTTTTAAAATAAATCAATAATAGCGTTTGATTATATACAAAGACTTGATGTCAACAAGCCTACCTATCATGTGTGCTGGTACACTTACACCATCTTTCTCTCTCAAAAACACACTTCATTACAAGCTTCCTCAGGGACATGTCATAAGCTAAGTTTCGAATGAAAAGAACAACATTTTGGTTCAAACTTTGTGTATCATCAAATCAGATTCAATCAGTTTACAAACTTTCACAAAGTTTATGTCTTTAAAACCGGTGAATATTCTATTTAGATGTACACACTAGCACATTGTCGGATCTAGATCCATTATGTATACATACATTTTATGAATGTATTAAAGCCCCACTGTCCTACTTGTAGCTACTTGCTCCCTCTATATAGAAAACTACCCCAATCGGTGTCTGTTGATCCCCCATGATCCTCTTTTTCTTATGTTAGTTGAGAGCTGAGTTAATGAGCTAGCCACCTGTCAGTGACCTCGCTGTGTGGTCTAATCCCTTCTGGCCCAGTAGTATTGACGGTCTTTAAAAATTACACATTGAACAGCGTTATAAAATTGTCCGTCAGCATTAGTGGCTGTTTTAGATCTTTACATTTGTGGTATGATTACATCTTAAAGATAGATGACCAAACTTGACTACTTGAGTTACCTTGATATTTCTCGTTCTCTACCTTGGTGTAGTACTTGATCCTCTCTACAGAATTCATGCCCAACTCGACACTGGTTGAATTACGAACAACCCATGTCAGGGAATATGCAGCCTAAGGAAGAGAATCAAATATCATGTAATCCTGGAAAGCTGATTAAATATTGGTTTGCATTTTGCTGTTGGGAATTTACGAGATTCAATATTTACAACTTTTCTTGAAGTTGATAAATGGTCCTCTCCCCCCCCCCCCTCTCTCTCTCTCTCTCTCTCTCTCTCTTTCTCCCCTCTCTCTCTCTCTCTCTCTCTCTCCCTCCCTCTATCTCTCTCTCTTGTTCTCTTTCATTTTATTCTCATTTTCATTTGATTATGACCATCTCCTATTTTTTCAACCGTATTAGTTCGTGAAAATTACGTTGTGAAGTCTTAATTACGTTGCTACTAAGCATGGTTACGCGATATTAAGTTCTGTGAAGAAGTAAACGAAATATGAAATTTGTATTTACCTTTACTGCATATGTTATTGCCAAACCAACAAGACTAGCGCTAAAAGTAGCTGGATGAAGAGTTGATGCAGCAAGACTAGTCAGTCCGGCTGCTAGAACAATCAGGGTTCCTATCAAATCCTTTGTAAAATAGAGCAAAATGATAATGATATAAAGGTAATGAGACATTGATGTTAAAGGAAAAACGTTTGTGACAAATCATTTAGATGATTCCGTAATCATTATCAGATAATTTACGTCCATTTTCTATAGTGCAGCCTCCTTCAGTACAATCATTAATCATTTATCAAGACCTTCAGAACAAGGAAAATAGGATCATACATCCCAAAGACATTAGTCGGCTTTTAATTCAATCTGAAATTTTTGAGGGGAAAGTTTTTAAAAAAGAACTCACAAAATACAAATTTAATGTTATATTTTTCTACACATACATCCTTTTTCATTCAGGTGTTATCCACAACGGCATTCTTTAATCGTAAATACAGATGTATTGGTAAAATTGTTAATACAAAAATTACTTTATTCTGTGTTTTACAAGACTAAATGTTATTTATTTGAAATTGCTCCCTGCCTTCCCGAGCGCAATGAAGATTATTCTTTCCTCCTCGTATTAGCTTAAATGATTTACGACCTTTACCAGATACCTTTGTATTTCAAGTTCTTATAACATCATGACGAATTCCTGTATATAGAGCAGCTTTATAGTTAATAACAGGCATTTTATTACTGTCAATAAAAATCCAATTCAAACGTGTACGTCGGTCATATCCATCGCCACGATTATACAAAAGTATACATTATGAGCACCAAAATAAAGGTTTGATCTCTGAATGGAACGTGATACATACCAATCGGATCCCTAGCCATCGGTTACTATCTTGAAGAAAGCAGAATGCCACGTGGTTTCTCTCGATTTTACCGACGATATTCTGCCTGAATCTTTTCTGAAGTCTGTAAAAAAAAAAAAAAAATCGTCTTACATTAGAAGGGAATGACACTATATATGGGAAGTGGAATGAGAAAGAGAAGGAAATGGCATATCTATTTTAACACAGTAGACGAGTAAGCATGTTTGTATTTACACAATCTTTTATATACAATGACATGAGAGTTTCGTATGTATTGTGTTGCCTATACTTTAAAAAAAACCTTTTAAAAAAATCCCTTATCTACAACAAAAAGTCTCTTAATTACCTGTAGGCACGAATAGTAGACAAACCTCCAAGCGACTCAGTAAAATGGGAGAAGACTGGTGAGGTGGAAATACTCACCAACCGTTGCATTTCCCTGTATGATTCATATGAAAACAAAAGTTTGATAATGTCTTAATGATAATTACCTATTCACACGTTAGGTAAACATTTTTTTAATGTATACAGTCTACATAGAAGAAGAAAAAAACCATGTAGTATTCATATTGTATTCTAATGTAAAATATACACAGATTACGATGGTGATATCGAAGCTACTTTTATATTACTTTTACTACTGCTACTCAGGCGCGTACGCAGGGGGGGGGGGGGGGTTGGGGGGTTAAACCCCCCCCCCCTACTTTGGTATTTTTATGTGTGTAAACCCCCCCCCAAAAAAAAAAAAAAACCTAAACCCCCCCCCTTTGGATTTTTTTTTTTTTAATTATTAAAAAAAAAAAAGGAAAAAAAAAATACTCCCATAGTTGACCTAAAAAAGGGTGACCTTACCCCCCCCCCCCCCCAACGGAGCAAAATGTCAAATTTTCAAATTTCGAGACCCCCCCCCCCCCCCAAAAAAAGTGTCCTCTTACCCCCCCCCCCCCCTGACCCCGTTGCACCCTGCCCAATAAACATAGCCTCAAATCCCCTTTCTCGTCCTATCCCACCCTCCTCTCCCCTCCTAACCCCTCCTCATCCATCCTAACTCCCTCCTCCCTCCAAAACTACCTGATTTGCGATGGGGACAAAACAAATATTGCCTTTAGGCTTTTGATATTTAGAGACAGTGAGTGTGAGGGTAAGGGGGCATCTCATGTAGATAATATATACGTAATTAAAGATAGTTCTTGTCAACCAATTTGGCGTCTCACTACATCTAGTACCCCCAAATAAATATAGAATCAAATCAAAAGGAAATCCTAATTTAAAGAAATACATTTTTAAAAAAAATCTATCCCAGGGTTTATAAACAAACCTATTCCCAAACTGCTACATGACAACCACTATACATGCCAATTTTCCCACTTACCTTGAGCTATCAATAAAGACTTTCATAATTAGCATGTAAGCCAAGGTGATTGGGATCATAGCCACAATGAAATACCAGGAGATGATTGCATTAATTATCACTCCAGCCATGGTCGCCAAGAAGAACTTAAATAAACCCAAGATGAATGGTCCTTGGGTCTACAACAGAGAAGGAAAATTGGAAATTTATTTGTCTAGTGTCATTCGGCAATTTTTCTTTTTCTTTATTTTCTACACTTTTGTACTGCAACGAAATGTATGGAGGCATTGTTTGTAAGACGATTCAATTACAAGCGTCATGCTTTCACGAATTATCGTCTCTTTCCGCCATGTATTTTAATGTAAACATAAAGTTTATATTTGTTTTTTTGTAATAAGGAGGAAACAAATGTGTTTGACTTTGAAATCTCAATCTGCAAAAACAATCCTCAGATGAAAATAAATTATGTTTTTAGATACTATACGCACAGTTTGAAAAAGACAGGAATTCATTACTCTTGACAATATTTTTTAGACTACTTTTGATGCTGCATAATTATATACCTGATCGAGTTTCTGCATGTCAGAAGCAAAACGGTTCATGATTCGTCCAATCGGGGTCGTGTCAAAAAATCTGCAAGATAATGAAATCATTTGTTAGACTGTTGCTATAACATAAAGAAAGAAGTGTATCACTCTTACTTTAACTGTCTTTGAATCAGAGATGTACCATAAAATGTAAATATGTAAATACATTTGAGAAAAAATTATCCGCATGTTTATCGCCACATCGACAGACAAAATGCACACACTTAAGAAAACACTAATAATACGTTTTTAAAGTATATTACATGCTGCTGTATAGATTCACATTCAAATTATAGTTATCATTTCCAGAAGTAATATGTAGGGGGATGGTCAATCACCAAACTTTATGATTTGTATAATGGCTGATTTAAATCGCGCATCAGAATTTCGTTCGTCTGTATGTTTGAAATTTACTTTGAACTATATCTTCGGAGGTAAATACGAGGGGTGTGGGAAGAAATCTTATCATCTCCTTTACACGACTCTTTCCCCTCTCCCATCATTTTCTCTCCTACTAAAAAAAAACACCTTTAGGTTACCATACAATGTGTGTGTTTTTGTGTGTGTGTATGTGTGCGTGTGCGTGTACGTGTGTGTGTGTGTGTGGGGGAGGGGTGGGGGCACAGGAGGCATGCCCCCCCCCCCCCGCTGCTGATCGTTAGTGATCATCTCGCACTTTTACCGCTATGACAAAAGGGATGAATTATGGTCAAAAGGAGTTAGATCTCTCTTAAATAAGTACTCACCTCATTGGTGCCCTCAGTACTCGAGTTAGCATTAAATTATGTAGATTCTTTGAGGTTTGGACACACTGAAAGAGTAGAATCATTGTCCATACCATACACAGGACCATATCAGCCGCATTCAGAGCACAGTATACACCGATATATCTCGTCAGCAAAGCATTGCTTTCTTCCTGCAAACAAAGGAAACAATATTGATGTCGATTTTCCACTGTCTAGATTTTTAAAAAATCCGGTTTGTTTACTTTTTTGGTAAAGGTTTATCGTTGATTTCTACCTCCTGGGTGTCACTTCAATATCTGGTGTCACGGATTTCGTTTGAGAATGTATATCTCATAGAAAAACCTATGATTAGCAACGCACTTTCACTGAAGATAGTACACAATGTAACGAACTTTTCTTCTCCCATCAGTGATAGGCGAACTATATTTCATCACATGATTTACTTTTAACCAATCGTAGCGCAAGGTTCTTAGTATGAGGAAAACGATTTCAGATACATACAATTATTATTTAATATTGAAGTCATGGGCTTACTTCACTTTATTTTATAATGTGTAATAATTTGATCGTATAGCACATTGATATTCATATATATATGTGTCAGACTCGACTTGTTCTTTGACTTTGTGTACACTATTTCGACCATTTTTATCTATCCGTTTGTATTTTTTGATTTTTATTTGAAATCTAACCTCAAGTTTTGGTTGCAACAAGGAAATAATAATACTTAAACAAATGATATGTAAGTCCCTAAGAGAAAACAGATCGGGATGTGTAGGCCTACTTACAGCTGTTGCATTGCTGGGTAACTTGGCACCAGCCGTTGACCAGGCAGAAAGCCAGAATTGTGTTCCAGCTTTAGCCACGTTCTGAAGTATGGCAAAGAGGCAGACGAAGAAGCCTGGACATAATCCGAACTGACATAAATAATACCAGTAGTATCGAAAGGATACAGAACCACGATTCCTCTCCTCCGATTCGATCAATTTGCTTGAAGAGTCGTCATTTTGAGGATGTTGATCTAAATGTTAATAATGACAGCAATAGATTAATCCAAATCCACACCCCTTCTTCTTTTGGACTTCAAGTACTAGCAAAAAACAGTGAATAATTTCTATCATATCCAGAGTTTGGTGAAAAACTGTATAATGCCATAACATCTTCTTATTTATATGATTTTAGGCACAAAAATCATCTAAAACAGTTTTTTAAAATAAATATTACTATTTGTGCACAATGAATTTAATGACTGCCTAAATATGCATTAGCCAGTGAAGTGGCAGGATGGTGCAAGTATTAAAAAAAAAACGTCAAGCCTCTTTGACCTAACCTATTTTGATTCTATAAATAGTACGACTACTTCATGGATTTTTATTGGTGATCTATTTTTACCTTTCTTAATCTTCGATATTTGTTTCTTGAGTACTTCTCGTTCTTCATCTGTTGAACTGCAGTATCCGACTTCTAATTCTGCTTCATCGGCCGCTATAAGAGATAGATTCCAAGACTCTACGAGGAAAGGATCCAATTTACCAATCTCTCGCACTGTTCCTTTCCTCGCTATACATCCGTTTTGGAGAAAGATCACCTGAGAACATCATCACAATCATTGTATGTGTCATTCTTATATTTTATTCTTTAATCAAAACGATCATAACAATAATATTGCACAAATTAAGACCATTTTCAAGAAAGATCCCCGAAGGACATCGTTATCATTGTTTTGGTCATTCCTATATTCATTCTTTATATTAATCAAAACGATCATAACAATAATGTTGCAACAGTTTAGACTAAAGAGACGTATTTGTTTCGACAAACTAGAAACAAATCGATAACAATGTTAGGACGTAACGTTTGGCTATTTTCACTTATTTATTGTCTAAAAGATTTGATGTCTTTCCGCCTCGTCTACATCCTTTACGGAAACCATTCACTATAAACAGGTCACCATAGTCAGACCTGATAAGAAAGGTTACAGTATGGAGATCCCTCCAAGTAACCCTTGGATCATGAGATCTGGGGGGCGTTTCACAAAGCCTTTTTGCAATGACAAATGACAAACATCAGTGACAAATCTGCTGATAACCAATCAAAAGCAAGGATTTCAGTAGCTTATAACAAAAACTGTCATTTTTCATTGATGATAAGTTTTGCGAAACGCCCCCATCCCCCCCCCCCCCCCCTCCCCCAGTTGTAACCGTTGGATCATGAGAACAGTTGCAACCCTTTATGTGGAGGCATATGCATAGTGGTTCATCCACGTCGCAGCGTTATTATGTTTAGGTCCGATGTATACTCCAAAGATTCATACCTCTAACAGGAAACTTAAACCTTATTATAACTGTCACGTTAATCCTAAATGTCAAGTGGGACATGTGACTTCGGACAGCAAGCAAAAACAAAAACAACCCCCCTCCCCTTCCTAAAAAAGAAGAATTGAATCTGCAATCTGCAAATCTAAAAACTAAAAAAAATGTTAAATCACCATATAAAAAGGACAAGTTGTGACCAGATTTTTCGAAATTTCAGAGTAGCACCTTTTACACGCTACAGATTTATCGTGCTGGATCCAGCATGTTCAAAGTGTTAATATACCATTTTGAAAAATTGATCAATTTTTGGTCATTTAATTTGTGATTTAACATTTGAGTTTTTAGAGTATATGAAAATATCACACGTGCAACCTAATCAGTCGTAATATTAACGGACTGGAAGACCAGTGGCGGGGACGTAAGACCCGTTGATTATCCCCATTACTGACGAAATTCTGGAAAACGCCCATTCCCCCCTTAAAACACAACCTTTAGTACACTAAATAATTAATATGTACGTTTCAACTTTAGACCCATTGCAAACAAAACCTGGAAAATATGATATTTTGTATGTCAGATTTTTAAATTTGATATCCCTCATATAAAGTTTTTTGCATTGCGATTGTACAGAGCACGAAAAGAAAATAGTTTCATTGTAAATTTGAGAAGCGTGAGAAAATTTACTATTTGGCATGGTATAGTAAATTCCGGAATCCACTTTTTACGCCGATCACCGATATTTCTGCGTTCGATATCTAAATTTCTTCAATTTGTTTGAGTGCAACGAGCGCGCAAGCTAAATCCCCCGCCTTAAGTTTCTTCAGCCGGTATGCTGTGCATATAGCCACCGGGAGAGTTCTCGCACGGCGTGCGCGTAGGCTAGGATCGCGAATTGAGAAAAGCAGCTGGAAAAGCGTAGTTAGACAAAATGGTTGCTTCCAGTAGTGACCTTGGTGAAATGGCTGCCGACTATCCCCGTTTTCACCTGTTAGATGTGGAATAATTGTTGAAATTTAACGCAGGAAGTGACAGCAAAAACACGAAGAAACTGATCAGGTTGGGACTTTCTGTGTTTCGGGATTTTTGTAAGGAAATAAAAGCCGATTTTGATGATGATCTTGTGGATAGACCTCTTTCTCTCGCAGTTCTACGATAGAGCTCGGAATCAAAACGGTGAATACTACAGCAAGAAAACAATGCAGGCTTTTCGATTTAGCCTTCAAAGGCATTTCTTGGCGTCAAGAAATGTGGACATTACCAAATAAGGAGTCGTTTTCGAGAAGTGGGAAAACGTTCAAATTTTTGTGAAAAATCTAAAAGCAACAGGAAAAGCTGCTGTGAAACACCACCCTGTCATTCCGAAAGATGACACGACGATGATTCTGCAAAGTCTAGATTCATTCTCTGCCGATGGTCTCCAAAAGAAGGTTTTATTTTCCTTGACACCATGCTGTATTTTGCGAACAGAGGTATGAAGAATTTAGGGAACATGACGCCAGGTGATTTTGTCCTCCATGAAGCCGAAAGAAATAACGGTGAGTACTTTACACTCGGCGATATGCATGCCAAAAACCCATGCAGATGATGATGATGACGAGAGCCAGGCAGGACAGATGTATTCCTTGCCGGGAAATTCCCTTTTCCCTGTAACCAGCCTCAAAATGTATCTGTCCAAAGTGAATAATGACTGAATGGATGTGGCAGAGGCCGAAATCAAAAGTAAAAGAAACTGATGCTTCGTGGTATGCAAATGCACCGCTTGGAACGAATACCGTGGGCTCAATGTTGAAAAAATCTGTCAAGAAGCAAGCTGCAAAATATACACAAATCACTCTTTGCGAGCTACTAGCATCTCTCTTCTGGACGAGGCAGGATATCCATCCCGAGACATAATGACGATGTCTTGCCATAGACCCGAAAGTTCTATTAAGAACTACGCATGCACAAGTGAAGCCAAGAAAAAGATGATGTCAGAAATGTACTCCACAAGCCCGAAGACCAGTGGCAGTGCAAATGTTGAGGAACAACCATCTACATCTAAGACAACTGTCACTGAGGACATGACTGCTGAGCCTGAGACTGAAAACATGCCATCATTAAATGATATTCAGCTGGAGCGGGTTTTCGATCAAATACCCGATCAATTTTCATTCAATCCACAAGGGCAGCCCGGCACAACGGTCACTACTGGGAGCACCACTACCAGAGCCTCCTACACGATGAACAGCATTAAAATCGACGGCCAGAATATCACTTTCATGGCTGTACGGTCAATATTTTCAACAAGTAAAACAAGGAAAAGCCATCCATGTAAATATGTTCGTGTTTCTGCTTTGACTTTGAGACTTTGAGATATGGATTGTTTGACGCTGTTACATGGAAGTTCTGACATCTAAAAACTAGTTTTTGTGAAATTAATTTGACTTGAATTTTGATTTTTCTGGAAACTAAGGAGAAGGAATTTTAATATGGTAAGTCATTCACCTCTTCTTCCCTTTTGTTTAATTTAGGCCTATCAGTATGCTGCTGAACGCTCACAGTACATGTTTCTTTGTAATAGTGATATGCTAATGTCTCATGAGGGATATCAAGCAGATAGGTAATGTCTTTCTTGGGTCTAGCATACTATGAGCATTCAGAGGCATAAATATAGTAACTTTCCCTCGAGGTAAATGTGATAAAAATCTGCATCGGAAAAGTTACTATTTATGCCGTTTCATTAGCTCATAATTTTTGCTGGACCCTCGAAGGGTATTATAGGCCTATATTTGTATATTAGTAAACTGGCACCCAATTGACCGCTTTATAAAGTCCCTGATCCACCCCTGACCCCCTCACCTGATCAGCATGCTCCAAGTATTGGACCTGATGTGTGACAAGTACGACAGTTCTTCTTTCCTCGATCAAGAAATCAAGAATACCTTTGAAGAACATGTGACTACCAACGTGCACATCAAGGGCTGATAGTGGATCGTCCTGAGAGAGAGAGAGAGAGAGATGGATGAAGGTTCTTGTTTGATGGATCAAAGCGAGCGTTCCTCAAAGAGAAAAATTATTTCACAGTAAATCTATTCTGGATACCCCATTGAGCTTAAGGATGCTTTTGTTTTTGCGCAACACATTTGATACACAATTTAACCCCTCCTCCCCCTTCCGCAAACACATATCTGACTTATTATCATTATATTAAGTCATAGATATTGCGATAGAGCACAACTTCTACCATTGATGCACCAAGAAGTAAGAAATACAGGTCTTAATCTTGACTGCACCATGATTGATCTATTAAAGTTTTTTTAATAATAAATATGCATGATTACTTCCGTGATAAATTTGCTGATTACTTACCAAAAGGACGACATCATTTGAGCTATACATGGCCCTGGCTACACTGATGCGTTGCTTCTGACCTCCGCTCATGTTGATACCCTTCTCACCAATCTCCGTTTGGTCTCCCATAGGGAGGATGTCAATGTCAGGCTGTAAACAACATGCTTCCAATATTGTTCGATATCTGCGATGGAGGGGGGGGGGGGCGGGGGTAATGAGATACAATATTTAGAATTCAAGGTTGATTGCCTGTATATTATGCATAAATAAGTTTTCCGTTGGTGTTACATGAAATGTTAACATGTAAACTTAACGAGGTATTGTGTGCTTAACAAGCTGGAACGAATTCAAAAGAGATAACTGGCATAATAATAATTTTTCAGTTTATCCAATGTCTTCAATTTCATTTAATAAGGCAATTATTATTTTCAGTTCTTTCATCTCTTTTCGCTCAAACCAATTTCGTTTAAGGAGGTCATCACGTACTCTGCTTCCTTCTTCATTTTGTTTGGTCCAATGTAAAGCTGAACCTACAATTTTTGTGTTGAAATATTCTTTTTATAGAGAGAGGGGAGGAGGCATGCAAGAATAATTAAGTGGATACCTTTTCTGGCTAAAGGGGTTTCCGAATACGATGTTATCCTTCAGGCTAGCGTTGATCAGCCACGCTGTCTGTGCTGCATACGCAACTCCGATCTTTTTGCTTGAAAGATTAACCAAACAATAAACGAGAAAACGGTATTTTACGAACATTATACTTTACGTTATTGATACCATACTCAACTTATGGAATATCAGTGAGGGGGAAAATGTTCTCAAAATGAAAATTTAATCTGTTTTGAAGATACAAAAGAAGAGCCATCGTGAACACACCATTCCTTTATTTCATACAAACAATTGCATGTATTTTGAAAGTAAAAGACTTATACTACTTTTATACTGAAATATTTATGTATCAACCAAAGCTGAATAGAGGCGATTCTCCCTCCTATGTTTGTAAAAAGAATTTTAAAAAATTATATTCATTCCGACCCTACCAGGTGAAAATCCTATTTTCCTCTCTCCCTTGCTCTGAAAACAAAAAAGTTATACACGTCCCTCATTTTGGAATAGTTTAGACACAAACATAATTGAATCACCCTCACTATATTCCATCAAGCTTAAGCTCAAGATTCCTCTTTAAATTCAATTGTGTGTACAAAAAATTGCCTTTCACTCTTCCCTTTCTCTCTCTCTCTCTCTTTCTTTCTTATCAGAATTAGAAAATTGGCATACATTTATTGTTTCACTCGGCTAACCACGTCTACATGCACATATTTTGTATGTACTAATTCTATGTTAACATGTTATTCATAATGCTAATGTGTCAGTGACTCTAACTTTTTTGTTACGTCTTTCGTTAGTGCTATCGAATTCAGTTACAATATATTTGTTTAAGTATTTTATTCGGGATCCTATGAATTACAAACTTTGCTTCTTGATAAGTTCCCAAATTTCCTATTATTTATTTTTCTATTTTACCTGTCTATCATTGTTTTATTTTGTATCCTTTTGTTAAATCTTAATATGTGGAATGTGGAACAATAAACAAACAAACAATCACATTAAACTACAAAATGGAAAGAAAATGATACTTGTCTCGTTTATACTCTGGCTAGACGTGATAGAACTTGATATATATATATATAACATTATACGTACAACTTCTAAAAATAAAACTTATCCTATCTGTACATATAAATACAGCGTAAACTTGGTATGAACTTGAATAGTCTAAACATTATTTTACCTGTGATGTTCGACTACACCATCCAACGTGATCATCTCATCCAACATGGCCGACAAGAGAGAAGATTTACCTGCTCCAATCTTACCAACAATCATTGTAAGTCGACCTGTAATGATACAATGACCATGGTTACCTCATCAAAATATGAAACAATCAAGCCAATAAACATTGAAACAATAACAAATACATCTCATTGCAGCAATTACTCAACAATAACTGTGTGAACAAAACGAAAAAATACAATTTAATGAAAAGCGCGTTTAGCTGATGCAATAGGGAATCTATTTTCTTATTAGTTTGTTCATTTGACATTGATTATTTTTTTGGTAACTACTCAAATAAAAGAAATGTTTGCCTTTTGTCTGGTAACATTATATTTCATAACATCTCACAGTGAACTTTCCAAGGGTCGCGTCGTCAGTTTAGGCCTATATACTAGCCGCGTTCACACGATGGCAAATTTGGTCGGCGTGAAGGTCGTGTTTAGAGCTATAGTCAGCGTAAATATAGAAATGCGCTACCCTCGAGTCATGTTAGCGCGTTACTCCTGGAAGAAATCCAGGAGTAAAACAGTCGGCGTATAGGTCGAAGTAGCTTATGCGACTATCGTTCAGACGGTCACTACACCGACCTTTAAAGTTGACCGTGTGGATGCTCTCACTTTGCACTCGGAATATCGCATGTTTTAGATGCGGAAGCAGGGGGTCGACTCTTGCAGGCAGAAGTTACGCTGAGTAAGAATTGGTCGTTGGAAGGTCGTGTTAACTTGTCGTGTTTAGTGTTTGACGCTGATGTAATCACCACCACGCCAACATGGTTTGGAACCAGCATCCTCGATAACTTCAATTGGGAAGTATGAAGTCACACTTCTGTACTCTATGATACCGCGCTCAAGCATTCGATGACTATCTCTTCCGTGTACCTTTTCCTTTACCTGGGTGGAGATGGATAAACATAGACTAATGTCTATTGCCGTTAGTGCTGTTGCAGGTATTCAAACCTCGTATTTGAAGGCTCAGAGTCTGGTGGCTATTTGCTAGAATCTAGGGCATTATGTGCTCAACCAATATCAAAAATATGTACATTGGAAGAATCATTATCATAAATGAAAAGTGAAAGTACTTGCCTGCTGGTATGTCAATATTCACATCGGATATTATGGGTGTTCTTGTCTCACTGCTCCATGAAAATGAACCGTTTTTTATCTGTTTAAATCAATATAACAAACATTAATCTAAGTATTATACGTTCTAAAATGATAAATTGTAAAAATGATCTGCCTTGCAAAGTAATGGAATATAATTTGATACCTATTAGCCTGTACATGCTTTTTCAGTTTTTAAATGGAAAAGATCTAAATCTAAATTGAAAACGATGTTTTCTAATCTTGTCTTGTTCTAATTATTAAATGTATCTAGGGTGTGAAGGAGAACATTTTTTCATTTCAACCATTAACTAAAAATGTCTACACATAGATCTAGTCGCCACATTATATTTACATGCATTGGTGATCACCTTGTTACTTATCATAAATGGCGAGTGATATTACATACCTTCAATCCAATGCCAGATGGAACTGTTTCACCATTCATGTTCGCCATAGGAATAGATTGCGTTGGAGATTCAATATGATCGTTTGACAACGTTGAGTATGGAATTGATCCATATTTCTTGTCGTAACCTCTCTTCAGTTTTTGGATCAAAGCGCTGGAAGTGGTGGCTTTCTACAAATAAATAGTACCCCATAAAAGGGAAGCGAGGCGTCGGGGGATACATAAATACATCATGAAATTGCACGTTAAAATGATGTTTATATATTCAGGTATTAGTCAGTGCTAAATTAAAAAGATGATGATGAAATTACTTAAGACGGAAGAAGAATGTTCGTGTATGAAGGAAAAAAAATGCATCTTCTACATCACTCATAATTATCACTCATACCAGAAAACAATATCAATATTAATGCCAATGTCAATCAGATTCCTCTTCAACGATTCCGTATGAACCTTACCATTTAAAAAATTCTCTGATCCAAATTCAAGGCGACGTGACCATACTATCATAATGCACCCAAGTCCTTTCATAATTCGATCACCCTGTCCGTAAATTATTTTGTTTATTCATCTACTTCTCATAATCATACAGGAAGCTTCATTCATCTTAGAAAATGGTATTCCATTACATCCTGTTTACAACATACAGTTAACAACTTAATTATTCATACCCTTGTATTAAAATTTGATGTCCCTCCCCCCCCCCCTTCTTAACTCAATAATGAAAGGTAGAATCGTTGAATGTGGGTCTTTGTTACCTAATTTTAGATGTAAGCTTTGATATGTCAGATTCTGAAGACGCCTTAATCGGGAAAATCTAATGTTCACATACCATAAAAACGTATGAATTGTTTAGCTGTTAACTGTATATACAGATTTTAACTTTAAAAACAAAGATAAAGATGAGACAGCAAATCATCAAAATTAATGGTAATATAAAATAAGGCATAACAAAAACATATACAATGTACCAGTTGCAAGGATGAATATGTATTGTCAATTAATCACAGATTCCACATTGTGTTATCATACTTTCTTCTCTTCTTTTTCATCGTTGTTCTCATCCATTTCACCGCCCTTCAATAGATTGCCTTCGATTTCGGGTGCTTTGAAGAACTTTCCTAGTCGACGTATACTGACGATAGCCATGACGAAGAAAGACGACACCCTTGGTAGTAACTGAAGAGGGAGCTGAAGCTGGTTGATGACTGCTAATGATGTGAAGGCTACGTCAGGAGTCAGGCTCTTGCCCGTGAATACACTGTACAGGCTCAGAGCCTAAATCAGTCCAAAATAGGAAAACATAACTTTTTACACTCGTTTTCAAAATAAAAATTCTAAAGGGCATGAACAAAGAATATATGAATACTATTCGATGCAAAATCTTATATCTGCCATTTCAAATGTTGATTTGATATTTGAATTAAGTGTAAAAGCGGCACGGTAGGTGATATCAAGTTCATTGAAAAACAAAAGTATGATTAATGTTATATTATTTAAATTGAATCAGATGAGGACCCGAAATCCAATGTTGGAATTCCCAATTACATCAACATAGAAATACTATTATATTGGGTAAATCTATATGACTAACAAAGCACCATCAAAATTTTATATATCATATTTCAAAGTTCCACAAGCACATTTTATCCGATTTTGCTTCTCTCGTTCAGAGAATACACATTATACAAACAAATTGCCCCTTGACTTGACTCTTATCACTAAGTTGTTATGCTAAATTAAAGTAACTTGTTATACTTACTATGAGCATAACAAGAAGTGGGACTGCATTGGCCAAAGAATCTGAAAGAAAATGAAAAAATATATATATTCCATTCCCATTTCTGTTAACTAAAAAGAATAAGGACGATGATAATAGTGCTAGCAATTAAAAAACGACAAGTGATAGAAATAATCATATCAAGAATAATATGACAAATATCATCGACAATTATTAGGTTAACAATGATAACGATGACAGGTTGCATCGGTAGAGGGAAGAGATAATTAGGTAAGCATTGAAGATTTAAAAATACGTGAATAAATTAATAAATACTATCCCGTTGACCATTTATACATAACATTCTACCTTCTAACGCTCTCATTCTGAAAGGCTAGTGACAATACTTTTAAACATTCTTAGATGAAACATGATGTTGCGATGGTCATCAGATTTTGTATCATATTTCACCGATTGTAAGACAATTTTTATCATAAAATTTTCTCTGGAATACTTCCTACACTGCTATGAATCTTTACTTACTTAGCTGGACCCGCCAGAACATTTGAGCCTTTAGTTTACCGACTTCTTTGTTTCTTGTGACCTCGATAGCCTGTTGAAATATTCTCTCCCAAGCGTTTAATTTGACGACTTTCATTCCTTGCAGCACCTCGTTAGTCTGCTTTAACCGTTCATCTGACATTTGCTAGAATGAACATGAACCATAACAAAACAACCAGTTTGAGAACAGTAGCCATATTATCAATTAAAAAAGAAAAATAGATCTCTTTGGATGACCAAGGGGGGAAGCTAAATTACGATAGGGTAATTCAGGCGCGGATCCAGGGGGGGGCAAGCGGGCCTTGCCCCCCCCCCCGCAAAAAAAAAAAAGATACCTACATGTCTGGGCCCGCGGAACGGCAGGGATCGGGATCCTCGGCGGGGGGAAACGTCGAGGATTAAGAGTCGAGAACAGTACAACGAATCGTCTTCTTTCTCTAAAGATTTAATGAAACGTAAAATCTTTCGCGCTTCGCGCGGGAGGGGGGAAACTGAATTTAGACGAAGATTAAGAGTCGCGGTGGAGGGAGGGGGAAACTCGCCCCTCCCTGCACCCCCCCCCCCCAATTACATCACTGCTGGTCACCATTACGTACCAATATTTGGCTCGCATAATTTCAAATTTGGGCCCCCCCCCCCCCCCCCCCACTAAGAAATCCTGGATCCGCGCCTTGGGTAATTCAATTCAATTCTTGTATTCATCCAAAATAAAAAGAATACATGGGAAAAATTTGGTTACACATTGTAAAAATACATAATATTTATATAAGAAACTATATCGAAGAAAGCATCTAAATAAAAGTTAGCTAAAAAAGAAATATTCTTATATTCTAGTACTACACATTGAAAATGAAGAAAAGGATAGAACATCAAGGTGAAGGAAGGAAGGAAAAATCACGCTAACCGATACCTGGACCCACATGCTCCTCACTCAACTTGGTTGTACAAACACACGGAGTATAGAACATATGAGCCCAAATATCAGTCATTTCAATGAGCGCATTCTCCTTCCTGACCGTAAGAAGGCAAAAGGAAAAATCATTCGGTTGTCCTCAATTGCTTTTCTGGAGCAGGGGCGGGCGGATGGATTATTATTTTTTTTTTTTTAAACTTTATTTTGTTTGTTTCTTTTTTCTTTTTTTTTTCCCTCCATTTTTGTATATATATTTTTTTATATTTTGTTTTCTCCATAAAAATAAAAAAAATCATCGGGGTGTAAAGCATTTAAACAAAGTCTATAAAACACTTAAATATGGTAAAAGACTAGTTTAATGTACAATGAATATCAAGACCAACACAGAAAGTATTTTTGGCTTTGAAATACAGCACCTTTTAAATCCCCACTGTACTACTTATAGCTACTTGCGCCCTCTATATAGCAAACAATGCCTAATCGGTGACCATTGGTCCCCCATGATCCTCTTTATCTTATGTTAACTTAGAACTTGATGAGATAACCACCTGTCCAGTGACCTTGCAGGGTGGTCTAATCCCTCCTGTAAACTAGTACAGATGGGTTTTAAAATGAGTTTAAGAATGCTCAGAACCTGATTTGAATGAACGACATTTTGACATAGAAAAATAAAAATGGCAAGTTTAATAAATACAGAATTGCGTACTGAAAAGATCAAACTGGCAACGGGACGCATTTTGATCCTTGCAAATGCATTAAATGGTATGTTAGGCATTTAAGATTGCTCCCCCCCCCCCCCCCAAAAAAAAAAAAAAAAATGGAGAAAAAAAAAGAAGAAAAAAATGAATTAAAAATTAAAAAAATGAAGAAAAAAAATAAAAAAACGGGCGGCCCGAAAATGACGAGCGGGCAATCGAGGACAACCAAATGATTTTTTTTGGGCCTAATTCATATAAGTTATTTAAATTGTGATTCTCATTTGCAATGATCTGTTAAGCTTTTTGGAGGATTCGCGCCTTGCATTCTTCTGCCAGATTTCGTCTATTTCCTGTTATTTTACCCGGCCTCTTCACTACACTTTCCATTTTCCTAAAGTCATCCTTCCTACATGCCCAAAACCAAACAACATAGTTGAAAAATGAAATACTCACGACAATGCATTTGTAGAAAATAGGTTAATCAACATGTAGATAGCTCAATTTCCTCAGATAGAACAATTACTTGGGCGCTCGCCACAATGGACCTATACTCATCATGCCAGGTAAATTTATTATCGATAGTTGTGCACAGATATTTGTATTCTAAAATCATTTCAATGTTTTCATCTTTGATCTTCACTGGTTAGTATTGTTGTGTAGCAACTCTAAAGTCAACAATGATTTATTCCGTTTAGACTAAAGGTTTCCATGGAATAACCCGAATGGTGATAGTATCCACCTGTAATGTTTTTCGACCTGTAGGACCTATATGCTCGCATGACGGATAAAACATGGGCGAGGACCTTTCCTATTAACTAGCTTACTAAACAATGATAAAGCGAAACAAATGAACTAACTGGCCTAAACTTATTACCTACATGTAGCTTACTAATACTCACCAACTACTGACAACATAATTAACAAGCCCTTAGATTAATCGACTGTATATATAAAATTGTGAGACAAATAAGGAAAGATTTAGGAATTCGTTCTTCAAATGAATTAAACTTACCATAGCCCCCTTTTGGTAGAATGATTGTCTATTAGCAATGTAGATCTGAACAGGTATAGCCAGTGGAAGTATGATGCAACTGACCAGAGCTGACAACCCGAGTTCATTGTAGAGAAGGATGATGTATATAACAACCTGCTCAACAGAAAAGTTCACAAGTTTAAATGATACGTGACAACATTACACCATTGTTCATTTGCAGCTTTTTATAAAGCATTACTTTTAAAAGGTTTACTTCTCTCTTAAATATTTTTTTATGAAGATCGGCGCTGAAATACAGTGAAATATTCATATTGGAATGTCATGATGTGATATGACCTTTTAGGTCCATCGAAGGCAACAAAATCGAAGGCTTCTCTTCAAAAACAATGATGATGATAATAATAATAATTATTATTATATTACATTTAACTTATTACTGAATTTTTAAATCTACTGTTTTTAATGCATTTTTATATGATACATTGCAAGCCAATTATTGTTAGTCTGTGGACTTTTTATTTGGTATATTTGTAATAAAACCGAAATTGAATTGAATAAGCGCCTTTTCATTAGATACAAAACGCATAGACATGTGATGCATATGATATATCTTATAAACATTTGTTTGACATTTCACTGATTTTGTATACTAGACTTACCTGATATGGTACAGACCAGCTGGAATGGAACCATTGCAAAGCTAAGAATATGGCCCTAGGATCTACTGACATGTGGTTGGTAATCTCACCGATAGTGAGAGACCCACTACCAATCCCCGAACTCGACAGGCGTAAGGATTTGGTATACACTGCTGACTATATCATTTAAAACAAAGTGAACGAAAGAATTTTATCAGGATGTTTAGAAAGTTATGACTCTAAGACGGAAAAAATCTAATAGCAGACGAAATACACATAATTATGAAATTTACTTAGTACCAAATTAAATATAAAACTGTAGTAGGATCCTCTGAAGGCCTCCAAAGGGAATGTGTCAAGCACTCTTGTCACAGCCTCCTTCATCTCCTCAATATATATTTAACGACTGCCACTGAGGTTCTCATTCAGCTTGGGGAACACCCAAAAGTCACAGAGAGCATGGTCTGTGCTGTAGGGAGGATGAGGACAGTTTTAAGATCAGTCTCTTAGTTGTTTACCAGGATGAAAGTGTGGACGGGTGGATAGTCCTGGCGCTCTGGCCACATGGCCACAAAACAATCTCTCCCTGAACTCCTGCCTAGTGGAGGTCGATAATGATCACCATGACCTTCCCGCTGGACTTGCTCTGCCTCACCTTCTTGGGTCTGGGGAGCAAGGATCTTGTCTATTGGTATCTGGATCATGACGATAGATTCAGCTTTCGTCATAGGTCACCAGAGACTAACTTATGAAGAATTTCGTAAGTTATGTGTTCAGTTTAAAACCAAAATGCCATTGCATAAGGAGCTCCGGACTGCATTATATAAACTATAGTCAGCTGTGACAAGCAGTGTTTAGTAGGGTGTGTTCAAACTGCTGTTATAGCCGGCACTTTCAACCTGGTAAAACAGCACTGGCATGTCAGCTTATTAGATACACAATAATGATGTACTAACATTATAATAATCTAGGAGTGTTACAATTTGCTCTCCAAAAAATATCTAACATTTCTGGAATGCCCCTCGTAAGATAACCTAACAATTTTCAAGGTAGTAAACGTGGGTCTCGATTTAATCATCTGTGTCGTTTAGGTTGTACACCCTTTTTCTCATATCTTTTTTTTAATATTTTTTTAGCAGATGTTTCTGCATTTATTGATAAATCAAATATAAAACATTCAAATAACAATAATAGTATATAATATAATTGATTTACATAAAGACTGACAACTTAAATACACACAAATAGAAAATGCATAATTGAAACCTTGAAAGTATCGAGGTAAGTAAAAAATAATCAAGATAAATGCAGAGGCCAACTATCATAAGCAAGAATGCTTGAGTCGATAGCAGCCGGGAAGGGGGGGGGGGTACATGGCGCTGTTATAGGAGTATGTAGGGGAATAGCGTGTCACGTATAAAAATGTGTTCAGAAAGTATCTGAATGAAAAGTGGAAAGAAATTAAAGAAAGAAAAAGGTTGTGCAAGTGTGTGCAAGTGGGTGTGTGCAGGTGAAGTAAGTGTTCGATTCGTATTGTTAATGAACTGGTCATCTAAAATTAATTTATATAAACAAACAATAAAAACCTCTGAGACCCTTATAATGTTTTTGAATATATATATATTAAATATTTTTTCATCGATGCTTTGAATGAATAACGAGTTGCGGAGTGTTTAATAATATCAGGTAAAGCATTCCAAACGTCTGGACCATGATGTCTTATCGATTTATAGGCCATAATAATTTTGGGGTTGGTTAATTGGAAATCGTATGAGTGTCGCGTGGGATAAGAATGTATATCACAATTGTAAAACAAAAATATTTCGAATTGCCAAAGGTACAGTATTAATACAAAATTTATACATAAAGATTGCAGTTTGAAAACTGTGAATGTCAGCGATTTTTAATGTTTTTAGTTTACAAAATATTGGATCAGTAGGGGCTAAAAAATGTGAATGTGTACAAAGACGAAGTGCTTTCTTTTGGAGACGATAATTATATTAACATTATTTTCATCTTACTACTATTACCCCCACACAATGTTACAATAAGATATGTATGACAAATTGAAGGAATTGTAAAGCATAAATAGTGACTTTTGTGATAGAAAATATTCTAATTTATATAAATGCCTATGCTTCTCGAGACTAGCATGCAAATGTTGTTAGTATGACTATTCCAAGTTAGATTTGAATCAATCATTGCACCTAAGTGTAATGAAATGTTAACATGAAAATTACCGTTGTTTAACGATGTAGCGTAAAATATCGGATATTTGTGGGTTTTTTGCGGACATGTCGAAATGAAATTCAATTAAATCCAAGGTGAATGATTGTTATTTGTTGCTGCTTAAAGCAAGTCTAACCATAATGCAATTTCTTGCAAAAGTAACGTAGTAAGGCGCGTTTACCTGAATGGCAGCCCTGACTTTGGCTGCCTCTAAGATGATATAGTGATAACTTAGTTGAGTAGTGATCTTTTGGAAAACTAATTGGAAGAAGAGGACCGTCACCAGAACATATCCATTGGAAAAGAAATCTCCCACTGTGATATATGACACCATCATCTGTTTGATGGAAAAATAAACATTGATAAGTCACTACTGCATAAGATACAATACTAATTGTTTTAGGCGGAGTTGGGGATCGTCAAAGGAGCGAACAAACTTTTAACTTTTAATTTAAGGTAATCATATCGTCTAGGTTTGCGTTAATCTTATGCAAGTTATGATTATATAATTTGTTAGAAAGGGGGGTAGATGATTTAATATAATATGTGAACCGCCCCAACCTAATAACTGTGATAGCCCTGGGCCCCGTCTTACAAAGAGTTACGATCGATCCAAATCAATCGTAAGTCCTCCAATCAATCGCAAGTTTACAGTCTCCTATCTCTTATGTACATAGTTACGATTGATATCAATCGCAAATAAGTTACGATTGGTATCAACTCTTCGAAGACGGGGTCCTGAACTCAACAATGTATAGACGTGCAGATAATTATATCGATATCATAAATGGCACTTTGTCAAATAAATCAATACCATAAATATTACCATAAAATTACATTAAAAAATATATTTGTATTGACAGATATGATTGAGTGCATCCAGGCGTATGGAAAAGGCAATTAATTGTTTGCCATGAAATAAAAAATTACAGTTCAAATTCATGAACTGAATCAAGGGGGAAAAGGGGTTTCTATGAGATAAGATGACATAAACAAATCTTTGTGATTAACAATTAAAGCAAAATAAATGAACAGAACACAATTAAATTAATGATGAACAGCAAATCAAATAAAGTGATTTACACCTTATGATTATGATATTAAGGAATGGTTGTCGCTCATCGGTGGTGACAATGATCAAAGCGATAAACTAAATTAGTAAATGCGTACGTGATTTGTTGGCACTGTCTCCTCGGTATCTTGGCTGCGTAAGGTTACCCATCTGATAACTCCAGCGATGAGAGATGGCGTGGCAAAACCTGACGTAACTCCAAAAAACATGAGAATTCCCGATATGTACATTCCTCTCTTAAGGAATCTGTAGAGAGCTCGATTAAAACTGATCTCAAGGCCTTTCTTTCTGGCCCTCTCCTAAAGGGTTCGAATGAAGAAGACAAAAAAGTGAACAAGAACAATTAGACACACTTTCCGATTGTAAATGATGAACTTTTAATGTTTGGTCTATTTACAAGATGATTTTCCGCTCAAAACACTTAAAAGAAAAAGGAATTAAAAGTATTTAGTACAGAATTTGAAGGCCTTTGAATTATGGTAACTAAACGATGGCGGTATCTTATGACGACTTTACATGCCAACTTAATGATGCCAATTTATCCAGGGTTTAAAATTTATATGATCAAATGTTCGATCTCGTTAAATTCAACTTTGTCTTCCCACAGCAAAACAATGTGAGCTTTCCCTATCCCTATAATCCTTACCATTGCCACAAATATGATTTAATTGGTCTATCAAACAACTAGAATTTACGTTAAGAGATGCTAGAAGTACCTTTTCTTGGATGAGAATCTTGGCGAATCGTTCGCTGGAGTACTTTGCAGAATGCTCATCGGGTAGGCTTCCCATATCTTCATCTTCTATTGCCTGCGTCATGCCTTTCTTAAACAGGTCGTTCATCCATGCATAGAGGAGAGATGATGGCAAACTACAATCATCATGAAGATACTTCAGATTCCTCAATTCTGGAGGATGTTCTTGAGGTGATGATCCGAGGCTGAATCCCTGGTTTGCATTTGAAGATTTGAAGGGGAAGAAAGGTGATGTACTGGTTGTTCGAAATGTATGAAGTAGCAGCTAAAATCACAAAGGTTCTTACAATCACGGATAACTGCAATGTTTCAATGATAATAATAACCACACAAAATTGTTTAAACTTCAAATATAGTGGAGATTACTATTTCAAAAGATTAATAGGAACAATAAACATGCAGGATAAGGAAGAAAGAGATGTGTCTCCTTACCCTTTCTGGTAATTATACAACGGTTTACAAAATTCTTTTGAAGCAAAACAAAAACCGTATGCTGACGCAAAACGAATTTGACTTTTAACAAGCTTTCACGCACTTAGGTTTGATAAT
The DNA here is from genome assembly GCA_035222895.1 of Strongylocentrotus droebachiensis. Lineage (NCBI taxonomy): Eukaryota > Metazoa > Echinodermata > Echinoidea > Camarodonta > Strongylocentrotidae > Strongylocentrotus > Strongylocentrotus droebachiensis. Next base: position 175,052 of record JAVYIG010001935.1, on the reverse strand, counting down.
CCAGCTAAGATTCTCTTAGTGGAGGGATGTGAACCTTTATTTAAGACTGAAATGCGTATAATATTATATGCGTCATAATATATTCGACCTTGCATGTCTAGCTGTACTCGGGTCATTACCTTTTTCATCAGAAAATAGATTTCCACCAAACACATCGCTGCATCTACAGCTATCATTGACTTATTGAAGACCCAGATCATGTGACGTGACGTAATATCATCGTGATGAAACGCAGAAGCCCTGAAACACTCTGCGACGAGGAGGCACACCCAGTATAAGAACTGTACAGGCCACATTCCTGGTAGCTCCCAGTATTCCATATAATGATAATATACCATTACAAAGATGGCGGCCAGGAATCCAGCTAATGGTACGATGTACAGTCTCGGTGGACTATCAAAGTGATGGTCATTTGAGGTTAAGATACCTTCGACAATTATACCGATACATAGAACAGTGTACAGGATATACGTCAACCAACGGACCACATGACCTGGATAGCGGATGATGTAGCCATGATCAGTTGCACGAGAGATGCTACATGCAGGTATGAGGATTAAAACCAGTGAAGCGATCATACAAAATACCAAGTGTAAGATAAGGAGTATGAGGTCTACTGTACAGGTGTTGGAGGCCCAGTTACCAGGAGGATGTAGAATGATTGAAACATTGTCTACGGTAGACGAGTTTTCTCCTCCACAAAACCAAGAAGTAACCGCGTCTGTTACCGCTGCCATGGTTTCCTGTATAAATGAAAACAACAAAAGGAGAAAGACATTGAATAACATGCACAAAAGATGTAATATACGTATTAAAAAAAAAAGTACACACTTTGATAGTATTCCCCGAAATTATAATTTCGCAATTTCTGCATGATTTGGGGGGATGAAATTATGGGCGAGGGTCTATTCAGTCAGATTAGATTGAAAGTATTGACGGATTGGTCAGTTATATACTGAAAGCATGGGAAGTATGTGTACCCCTAATGAGAATTTGAGACAGAAAGAAAAATAAAGAGAGACCGAGAAAGAGAGAGACGGGAGGGGTGTTGGGAAAATGGGAAATGCCAAAGATCCACAACACCCTCCCCTAGCATTTGTTCCCTCACGTTTCATTTCGGTGCCCTTACGCCCCCCCCCCCCCCCCCCCCTCCCCAACCCCGTGACACAGATACCCCTACAATGACTGGATCCACGCCACGCTTCACCATTAAAAGGTAAGGTCGGGGGTAAGGTATCGACTGGTTTAGCAATAGGGTAAGTCTATATATACAGTGCGTACCAGAAAAAAACGAAACCGAGAATTATCGATGTTTTATCATTACTTAATCACAATTATAATTGATAAATGACACATATTTGAAAAGCTGAGATCCTCTTCTTTCATTTGATGCAACTCAAATGATGCATGTATCACGCATGGGTGATTTAAAAAGAAACTGAATAAACGGTATCAAAAAGTCATTTGGCGAACGGTATCTGAATTTCAAAGAGAAAATCACATTTCTAGAAAGTTAATTTTTTGCCCTTTCAAATGACACCTCAATCAGGAAAAATGAGCCAGGAGTAACAAGTTTGTTTAAAGTAATGCTTGCATTTCCATAATTTTATTTTTAAAACGAATCCGTTCCACTGGCTGTCCGTCCTAACAACAAAGAAGACGTCATGTTTGTTGCCACAGCAGTCAGTCAGTGAAAACGAATTCGTTTAATACAATTATGGTCTTAGGCGTGAGATTCAACATCTGGGACAATTTGTAGGCTTTGTCTTGACGCATTTTAATTATGTGAATGTAGTACCTGTACATATCTTAGTTTGTCTTTGTCAAACAAATCTGCAGCACTGGTTGCATCTGGTTGGGATATAGGTGAGGGCGGTTTGCGGACTACGGTTATTCGGTTAACTTTGCCCAAGACCTGGCAACACAGCCGGGTGCACCCAGTGTTCATGTATTTGTGTGATTTGCAGTAAATTGATCAATTTAATTTCTGTATGAGTTGGATTTTTTCTTTTCTAACGACTACATGATTGTATGATTTATATTTTCTTACAATAACAAAAGTATGCTTTATCTATTCTAAAGGAAATCGTGGAAGTAGTAATAGTTGTATTAAGTCTTATATAATATAATTGTACACAATTTTGTATGGTAATTGTGCAAATAATGAATTCGATTTTGTTTGTTGACAGAAAAAGAATAAAATAACATTCCAAATCAATATTTAAATCAACTAAATCGACCCCCCCCCCCCAATAAGAAACACACTGTTGAATGGGCAACTCTCTTTGCAACCACAGTATGTGTGTGTGTGTGTGTGTGTGTGTGTGTATGTGTCTGCGTGTGCGTGCGTGTGTGTGTGTGCGCGTGTGCGTATTTGTGTCTATGTGTCGCGTGTATTTTGGACAAAGATGCGAATTCATACTTGATTTTTGATGTATTGCTCTAAAGCACTCTTCATTTTTAGCTTTTCATGAACTCTTTTCGAGGCACCTGTAAAATAATGGATCTTCGGTGACTGGTCCCCCATGAACTAGTGCTAAGGCCAAATAAAAAAAGGTTTCGCGTCCTGCCAAGCTTGACATCTTTAACTGGACGATAGCGATTGGACATTAAGTAATGCAGACATTTACATTTCAGTTTCTGACTTTGGCCCTGAGCTTATTATTTTTTTGCGGATTGGGCATTAAAACTGAAAACCATCTAGCATCAGATGCCAGGTGGGTCCTCAGTAAAAATACGTTACTAGACAATATTAACACCTGGACTGTTATACGATTAGGCCCTTGTATGATTTCATATTTAATTGACCGTACAAGTACGACCAGGTGCAGAACCCCCATCATTACCCATTTTCTTCTCGTCGTTTTACATCTTTTTTCATTACCGAATTCAGATACAATATTTTATTTCATTCGGGAACATATGAAATAGAAGCTTTGCTACTTAATAGGTTCTTCGTATTTCAAAATATGACTTCTCTATGTTACATGTCTATCATAGTTTTGTTATGCATTCTTTTTCTATTACGTATGAGACAAACTTAAAATATGGAATGTGGAGTGATTAAACAAAGAAATAAACAAAATTAATTAGATTTTTAAAAAGGAAACACCATATACACGTTTTAATTGGAAAGAGAAGGCGTTTCATCCACAAGTATAACAGAGACGGTTCAATTCTACCGTATCTTTAAAATTTAAATTGATGTTCTAATGAAGCGAAGAATAGTGCAATAATTTTTGCCCTTCATACTTCATACATAAATACATTTTAATTGAGTGTACTCTTCATTGCAATTCGAAGTTTGAATACCTTGTCTACATCACCCCTAATCGGAGGTAAAATTATATCTGCTTTCACCTAAATTCTACCCTTAGAAATATCGTTTCAATTATACCTGCAATTTTTGTGTCATGTAAGAAACCCCTTTTAACGAGATTTAATTACATCTCCCAGGTGGTGTATGTGTGGTAACTGGCTATTAGGCCAACAAAAAAAAATCATTTGGTTGTCCTCGACCGCCCGCTCGTCATTTTCGGGCCGCTCGTATTTTTTTTTTTTTTTTTTATTTTTTTTTGGGGGGGGGAGCAATCTTAAATGCCAAACATACCATTTTTTAAAATTTAAAGAGTAGACAACGATTTAAAAAGGTTTATTGACAGGCTGACAAAATGTAGGTCAAGAGGTTGTTTACATTTTTGAGGGAAATTCACGCGCTAGGAAATGTAATACTTTGTATTACATTGGAAGGAAATGTACAAGCGTATGTACGCTTATCAAGCAAGCGCGGAAAACACCGCCAGCAAATTAAAAATAGCACGAAGGGGCTTTCATTCTAGTTATGGCTTTCATTTTGAATGGACAAGAAGAAAAATTTACGGAGTCTAAAACATTATTAGACGATTTGGATTAATACTAAAGTTAGCACTGCACTGGAATAATTAGTTGGATATATAACGCTGAATTATTTCTTCTCGTGAGCGACCAGCGGGATTATACTCGGGTTTTGGGCTGGCCTTTGTCGTTGGGCCTGATTAGAAAGGAGAGTCCATATCATTATTTTGGCCTGGTCGCACATCACACAGTGGCATCACGGCATAGGCGGGATCGAATGCTGCGTTTCACGGACGTGGCCCAGTCACCGGCAGTGCACCACATCGCCGGGTGAGTCTCTCTTTAAGGGAATCGAAAACTGATCCGAGGGGAAACGGTTGCACCATTTCAATACACGAAATTGAGGCGGGTAGTTGTCCCGTAAAGGCGGTCCTTAGATATTTGAAAATGCGCCCGGGAAGTGGGGAGGCTTTCTTTTGCTCATATGGTTCACTTCCTCTCACCAGGCATGAGTTCAGTGCCATGATGAAGAGATGCATGTCATACAGGGATATGTTGGCGGCGAAGTTTTCCTCCCATTCTTTTCGTATAGGTGCGGCTACAACCGCTGCTATGGCGGGCTGCTCGGTCGCCCAAATACAGCACATGGGTCGATGGGCTTCCTCCGCGCATCGCAGATATATTGATATGGTTGTTTAAATATGAGCAATGTTGCAAAGTACCGTTGGGGTTGATTTGATTTGATTTGATTTGATTCGCCAGGTATACGTACAAAATATAACAGAGTGAATGATGAGGTCAATAATGTAAGGGTGAGGCCGCATACACAGGAATGAATATATGTATAATATACAGATGAATAAGTCCCTCGCCTCGAGAGGTTAAATAAGCTAATAATAATAATAGCAATAATAATCATAATGGTGCTACAACATGAAAATGAAAACGAAGTCAAGCAGACAACAAACACACATGCAAAACAAGAGCAAGAAAATACAATGGGATTTCAAGTTCACATTAATGCATGTTCTTTGGAATACAAAATGCTGCCCAGTCCTCTTTTCTTATTTTGTCCACAGAACAAATATGGATAGTAGGCGACTCTATCCTTTTCTGGGCCCATCGCAGGGCGGAGCGGACTGGCTGCGCCGATATGGATTTGGGGACGGTCATCCATTGGGCTGGAAAGCGGGGCCTTCGCTTGGACCAAACAAACGCATGGCTAGAGTCGATTACCAGTGGCCTGACGAAGCCGACCGTTTTAGTGTTACACGTGGGCACGAATGACATAGAGGGATGTTCGAAGAGGGCGATGGCGAATGCGGTGAACAGATTAATCACATCGAACACTGAGACGACAATAATATGGTCTGACATTCTAGAACGGGTAGAATATAAATGCTGTAGTCCGGAAGAGCAGAAAAAATTAGACGATAGAAGGAGGGCCACGAACCGACACGCTCGCGCCTTGGCCGGCAGGAATGGGGGAAAGGCCATTTCACACCCCGACATAAGGCATAAGGATAGGGCTTTATATAGGCCGGACGGATTGCATCTCTCCAATGAGGGTTTGGACAGGTTTATCACTGACCTGAAGGAGGGCCTGTCCTATCTCGGTTCATCCAAGTAGTTAAACAATGATAATGTTGTACAAAACACGTTGTTTGTTCTTATATTTCAATGTTCTTATAGTTCAGTGTTCTTATATTTCAGCGTTTTTATATTTCAATGTTTAAGTCTGTTCGGGTAGCAAAGTAAATCCCGCAAAAAAGTTTGAGTCCGGCACCGCAAGATCATGTTTTTGTTGTTGGGATAAGAGTGCCTTATTTTGGGAGTAACAAAGTTGTGGAGAGTAAATAATGGTTATATGGGGCAGGTTTAGGTGGACATTGGTAAATGACCAGTTTTGCAAATGCTTCATTTCGAAATGGGCATTAACGGTTTAGTCACTTCTTTGAGGGGAATGAATTAGGCATAATGATGTGCCGGTGTTGTAGAGATAATGACTCGTTTGAGTCCGGCACCGCAAGATCATGTTTTTGTTGTTGGGATAAGAGTGCCTTATTTTGGGAGTAACAAAGTTGTGGAGAGTAAATAATGGTTATATGGGGCAGGTTTAGGTGGGCATTGGTAAATGACCAGTTTTGCGAATGCTTCATTTCGAAATGGGCATTAACGGTTTAGTCACTTCTTTGAGGGCAGGTTTAGGTGGACATTGGTAAATGACCAGTTTTGCGAATGCTTCATTTCGAAATGGGCATTAACGGTTTAGTCACTTCTTTGAGGGGAATGAATTAGGCATAATGATGTGCCGGTGTTGTAGAGATAAGTTTATTACGATACTCTGTAGTCTGTTATAGGGTTATAAATTAGCTTAAGGGCGAAAAAGTACATGCTTGTACATGTACATTGGTTAATTTGGCCAATTGAAATGTTAATTTCACCAAAGTGTAAATAGTTAGGCATAGATATTCCCTTAGTGCACAAAAATCGTTTGATGACAACGTTGTGATTTGGCGGCCGATCATATATAAATATATTCTCGTTTGGCGGTAATTTGTCAAATTATGCCTCCAAATCACTAATCACATGGTACTGATAAGTTTATTGATCAATAATTGTCATCCGATAATTTTCGACCCCACTCAATTTTTACATGCGAGGGGGTTGCCAATGTATATTCAGTCGAATTTGTTCGCATGTCAATTCTTAGTTTTCCGGCCCCCATTCGATTTGAATGCGGGGGGACCTAGTTGTACCTACACATTTTCAAACTCAGGGTGTCACGCTTTAATCTTAGGCATCATCCGATCTTACAGGCGGAGAGGCTGGTATATATATACATCTATATTCTATAACTTTAGGCATCACTCGATTTTATAGGCGGGGGGCTGATATAATGACTTAATGTATATAAGTTTAGCCTAGGCATCACTCGATTTCATAGGCGGGGGGCCTAGCATTTGTAAGCATCATCCGATCTTACAGGCGGAGAGGCTGGTATATATATACATCTATATTCTATAACTTTAGGCATCACTCGATTTTATAGGCGGGGGGCTGATATAATGACTTAATGTATATAAGTTTAGCCTAGGCATCACTCGATTTCATAGGCGGGGGTCCTAGCATAACTTTAGGCATCACTCGATTTTATAGGCGGGGGGCTGATATAATGACTTAATGTATATAAGTTTAGCCTAGGCATCACTCGATTTCATAGGCGGGGGGCCTAGCATTGCATTTGTAAGCATTTTTTATGATTCAATATATCTGTGTTATTTTGTTATGACACACAGAAAATCAAAATGTGCAAAATAAGCGTCCATCTCAAAATGTTAATAAAGCCACGACATAAACGCAAATTTGGTTGTTTGTTATTTTGTTAGCCGTGAATAATAAAATTTAAAGAGTAGACAACGATTTAAAAAGGTTTATTGACAGGCTGACAAAATGTAGGTCAAGAGGTTGTTTACATTTTTGAGGGAAATTCACGCGCTAGGAAATGTAATACTTTGTATTACATTGGAAGGAAATGTACAAGCGTATGTACGCTTATCAAGCAAGCGCGGAAAACACCGCCAGCAAATTAAAAATAGCACGAAGGGGCTTTCATTCTAGTTATGGCTTTCATTTTGAATGGACAAGAAGAAAAATTTACGGAGTCTAAAACATTCCCACCACCTCCCCCATTATCTCCACCAATAAAAGTATTTTTAGTATATTAGTGGCATAAATTAAGTATTGCTTGGTGGTTCGAAGTAGCCAATCTACTCATTCAAGTTTAGTTCATAATTTGAGGTTATTTTATATGAATGTTTTTATATACTGTAATTTACATTTGTAAAACATTGCCCAATTCGGCCTTGTAGGCCGCGATGCATTGTTGCTCTTTTATTCTCAATAAAACCATTATCTATCTATCTATCTATCTATCAAGGTATACGTATTAGTACGGAAAGGATTTAGGGTTTCAGGTATGAAAGGTACGGATAGGGTTTATGTAATAAATTGGTCAGTGATTTATGAAGTTAATGCAGAGCCGGGGGCATTTGGCCTGGTCGCACATCAACTTGCGTCGTGCACAAAGAAAGTGGGCCGTAGGGGAATTTTTCCCATTGGGTTTCGCCCCTACCCGGTTTTGTATGGGTAAATCACTAATCACATGGTACTGATAAGTTTATTGATCAATAATTGTCATCCGATAATTTTCGACCCCACTCAATTTTTACATGCGAGGGGGTTGCCAATGTATATTCAGTCGAATTTGTTCGCATGTCAATTCTTAGTTTTCCGGCCCCCATTCGATTTGAATGCGGGGGGACCTAGTTGTACCTACACATTTTCAAACTCAGGGTGTCACGCTTTAATCTTAGGCATCATCCGATCTTACAGGCGGAGAGGCTGGTATATATATACATCTATATTCTATAACTTTAGGCATCACTCGATTTTATAGGCGGGGGGCTGATATAATGACTTAATGTATATAAGTTTAGCCTAGGCATCACTCGATTGCATAGGCGGGGGGCCTAGCATTTGTAAGCATCATCCGATCTTACAGGCGGAGAGGCTGGTATATATATACATCTATATTCTATAACTTTAGGCATCACTCGATTTTATAGGCGGGGGGCTGATATAATGACTTAATGTATATAAGTTTAGCCTAGGCATCACTCGATTTCATAGGCGGGGGTCCTAGCATAACTTTAGGCATCACTCGATTTTATAGGCGGGGGGCTGATATAATGACTTAATGTATATAAGTTTAGCCTAGGCATCACTCGATTTCATAGGCGGGGGGCCTAGCATTGCATTTGTAAGCATTTTTTATGATTCAATATATCTGTGTTATTTTGTTATGACACACAGAAAATCAAAATGTGCAAAATAAGCGTCCATCTCAAAATGTTAATAAAGCCACGACATAAACGCAAATTTGGTTGTTTGTTATTTTGTTAGCCGTGAATAAATGCATTTGCAAGGATCAAAATGCGTCCTGTTGCCAGTTTGGTCTTTTCAGTACGCAATTAGGTATTTATTAAACTTGCCATTTTTATTTTCTACCGGTATGTCAAAATGCCGTTCATTCAAATCAGGGTCTGAGCATTCTTAAACTCATTTTAAAGCCCATCTGTACTAGTTTACAGGACGGTTTAGACCACCCTGCAAGGTCACTGCACATGTGGTTATCTCATCAAATCAACTCTCAGTTAATATAAGATAACGAGGATAATGGGGGACCAATGGTCACCGATTAGGCATTGTTTGCTAAATAGAGGGCGCAAGTAGCTATAAGTAGTACAATGGAGATTTAAAAGGTGCTGTATTTCAAAGCCCAAAACACTTTCTGTGTTGGTCTTGATATTCATTGTACATTAAACTAGTCTTTTACCATATTAAAGTGTTGTATAGACTTTGTTTGTTTAAATGCTTGACAATCCCAATGATTTTTTTTTTTTATGGAAAAAAAATTATTAAAATAACTTATACAAAAAATATATTAAAAAAAAGACGCACCAAAAATGAGGTTAAAAAAATAAGATAAAAAAACAAAAATAAAACAAAATCCGCCCGCCCGCCCCTTCTCCAGAATAGCAGTCGAGGACAACCAAACAATTTTTTTTTGGGAGCCATTACGGTATTGATTGTACTACTCATATGCTGGTTACAAACTTAACCTCATAATTATTAACTGAATTTTAAATTTCAACCATTTCCTCGACACCAGATGTCGAATTATATCAGTTTCCCCTTCAAAATCTCATATTCCTAGTTCTACGGCTAAAATTAAGTTTTATCTATGCCGGCAGTTTTTAAATGACGATGCAACAACCGTGTGTTGACAATTATAGCAGTGGCATCACGATACTGAAACGTGTATGACGAAATGGTTGTAAGAAGACATCAAAAAGCATATTATTTTACACCCACCAGTTTAAACATTGGTCTGAATTATCTAATATACGCACTATCGGTCTTTTACATATTAATCTTTATGAAAATGCAGAAAATAAGAAATATATCTCAACAATTGCCTGTACAGATTTCTTTTAAAGAGCTTTTGATCGCTTGCAAATGATAGGTTTAAGACAATGGTTAATAAATAGTATTTTAATTTTTTCCATAATGTCGCAAATAAAATGCAAAACAAGCAAATTCCTCTGTACGGCCATGCATTATGGTTCAAGGCATGGCCACACAGAAGTTTTTTTTGTGTTGGGGATCTGGGCAAAATGCAATGAATTACTGATAATTTATTGCATTTTCTTTGTGTTTCTTTTTTATGGGGGCTGCCCCCCTACGCTAGCCCCGCTGCGTACAGTCATGATTCAGTGGCAAATAAATGGCCTCGTAACTGTGAGGCCCCAGGATCAAAGCCGTGTCGATGTGCTTAGTGAGTGCCCTTTGTTGAGGCATTAATCCTCATTACTGTCAGTTATGACTTAAGCCCGTATGTCCCCTAGTTGAAAAGCATAGTAGCACACATGCTTTAGCAGTCACGTAAAACAAACACTTGCAAACTATTATTCAATAAAATCTGGGAATGTATCCTATTATCTAGATCCATTAAGAATAAATCATTGTCAAAATCATTCCATAAACTGGGGTTTTAAAAAAATCCACCTTTATGACCAACATTGTAAGTTAGATTCTTTGAGTATGTCTATATGGTCATAGTTCAGACTGTCGTTACTGTCATAATCTGGTAAATTCTTTGTTTAATTTGACTACATGTCCAGATTCTTAAGTCTCCAGTTAAAGTTAGACTCGATAAAGAAGATCTATTAGATCCTGACCTTAATTAGGTTAAACCTTAATTTGTTAAATGTCATATTCTTCTCAACCCGACACGCCAGGAGTCTATAGCATAGATTTAAAAAGACTAATTTGTTTGTTTGGGTAGATCTTGATCTAACTTAGATAGCGAGTGTGAAGTATACATCCATGATCAGTTTCAGTTTTATTTTCATTTCCAACAGAACAATCAATATTTTAAAAAATAACAAATTAAAAACAAAAAAAGATCATTGTAGAGAGTCTGCAATAAAAAAATATACAGTTCACCGAGTGTCTCTGTAATAGACTAGTGACCAGTCTAGTAGATCTATAGAACGAATTAATTAATTATTTCATTTAACAAGCATTTTCTATTGATAGCCCCCTCAATATTTATCTATCATAGTCCTTATAAATGTGACAACAATTTCATCTAAATCGAGGGAAGAATTATGCCAATTTAACAAAAGAAAAGAGAAGAAGATTTATTTTGACGGGAGGAGGGTGAGGGGAAGAGGGAAGAACCCTTACGGTTTTTAGGAATGCGATACGTTAAGATATTAAGAAAATTAATGCGTATTTCGCTTCCACCAAGCCAAGTGGAAGCTTGGGGAGTGGGTGTCACGGGGGGGGGGGGGGGGGTATCATCATAAGAGAACTCGATATCAAGTTCTTAACCAACCTAAACAGCGGTGCATGCCCAATAAATCGTTTCTGAAGTTATCACCCAATCTAAATGAATGAATTTTTAGCTTTGTAATTAATATGATATAATGTTGCGTCATTGTTGCGTTGATTCGAATCTTTTAGAGACGTGTGATAACATTCATGAGCACTCAACAGAGAACCATTCGTGTCTTTGAAATAGTCAATTCCAGCTCTTTGATCGGCTACTCCATTCACCCTCCCACAAAAAGAAATATTTTCTCATGCCAGTCCCATGTTCGAAAAGAGTTACGTAACTGCTTCCGACAAGATGTCAAGGAGCAGATGGCACGTGGATATATAACGAATTGCTTTATTCAATATTAGAATCAATTAAACTGACGAAAAAGAAATTACATCCATGCAGGTCATGCTGTCATCAAATGTCTATTTAAATGCAGGGCAAGACAGATTAAAGTACATCCTCATGGCGAACCTTGAAGGTTACGTAACTACTTATAAGAGGTCAAGTGTCAAGTAGCAGGTGGAAGTTGGTTTGGATTATCTCAGATTTGCAGGGTCGCTTTACCAACCAATCCTACAGCTTGTCTTGAAAACTTCAATGAGATATTTTATCTTCTGCTTGAATATTGCAGGGTGTTTAGTTAGTCCCAATTTTGTAAATTCTTTGAAAATCATTTTTTTTAAGATGAACTCCAACGCCTCCACACACATTGTTTTGTTGGAAGCTCGTATACTCCTTGAATGACTTTTCATCACTATAAAATAACGAACAATTGCTTAGTTCGTTATTTTATTGCTTGCTTATAAATGTATAAAATAAAGGGGGGATCTAAAAGATGACTATCAACATTCCATTTTGACTTCACTACGTGAAAGAACGTAGACGAAATCGAAGAGTAGAGTAAATCTCTTGTGACGAAAAAGGAGCAAACTAGGGGTTAATTCCACGATTTTCTAATGGTTGTTTTAATTCAGTTTTGATCTATGATATTAGAAAGATCAGTTCTTTGCTTTCAGTTTAAAAAAATGTATGGCCGAAGAAGAAATCGTGATTTGCCAAAACGGCGATTTTGTCTGAGGACATTCCACCCGAAATCAAATAGTAGTTTTTGTAACGAACTGCTGGGTTATAAACATATTTTTCCAAGAAGCCAAAAGGCATCGTTTTAATTGAAATAGTCATGTGGAGTTTTATCTAAAGTTATATCGGCCAAATGAAACATGATATATGGAAATAGACCAACAGTAACATGTTACGTATGTTATATTCATAACTACTGTCAACATATTATTTGTAACCACTGAATGCAAAAGTCATCATTGTGGTAAATTTCGAATACCTTGGCAAACTCGTCATTTCTTTGGAAGGCATTTCAATATATACGTTCACATTCCCCTATATGGCTAAATCCCCCATCACACCAAACTAGTTCTCACTACGTTCTCGAAAACGGGCTCAAACTGTGTGCGAACGGAGGTGAACGTAATAGCAACTGTTTACGATCTGTTTAAGGACTTCGTGGACGGGCTCGGACTGGACTAATGTCTCTAGTACAATCCTAGCTCGTTTATAAACAGTCCACAATACGTCCAACTCGTCTGTACCCGTCCACAGTTAGTTCATACCAAGTTCAGATCGGGTAAATTTGACATTTCCAAGCAGTGCAAACCATTTTACTAGTTCGAAACTTGTTCTAACTAGTTTATAACCCAACCTCCCCGTCCATAGACACTTCAACTCGTCATCATTGAGATAGATCTAGTTAATACTGGGTTTAAACTGACTACGGACTGGCTTGGACTGCCTGGAAATGGCAAATTTACCCGGTCTGAACTTGATATGAACTAACTGTGGACGGGGTACAGACGAGATGGACGTATTGAGGACTGTTTATGAACGAACTAGGATCGTATTATAGACTTCTTTTTTTTACACATTCTGCCCCAAACACAACCCAGTTTACAATTGTTTAGGACGGTTCCAGGACGTAGTGAGAACTAGTGTGGTGTACTCTGCTTATAAAATATAATTTTTTTTTTTTCTTCTCCGCCATACAATTTTTCAAGTAGAAGTAAAACATGTAAGAAAACAATTGAATGGAACACTCACCTGGCTAACCGTTTTCCAATTTAAAACAATTTTCACTTGAGATGTAATGATCTTCTTCACCAGTTTGCGGCCATTAAATCGTTCAGTCTCAGCAAGGAGTTCTGGTCTGAGCAACCATGTGTTTGAACCATGTTGTGGAAAAGTGAGTCCAGCACCAGATACAAAGAGAGAGAGAGAGAGAGAGAGAGAGAGTCATATACGCATGCGCGCTTCTAGACGAGTGTGATTGGCCGAAAACAACAGTATCTTTAACGTGCAGCTTACCAGCATATAAATGGTGTGGAATTGGAAAAATTAGTAGGTGTTCATATAAGACATTACATCTCTACCAAACAGAGAATCTGAAAGGACTGAAGATATTGCTTGAGAGTAAAAATTGAATGTCACAAGTGCAGCCATGGAATCGAGAGTTGATGTAGGAAATGCGGGACGAGAAGCGGGATTGAGTGAAGATCCAACTGGAGAGGAACTTTATCAGGTGGGGTGACATTTTAAAGATTTTAGAAACTATTTAGGTTGCTTATTAATTTCATTTTGATCACTTGTTATTCATATCTATTTTTTCAACTTTTATATAGGCCTACAATATAAATTTCACTGTATTTATTATCGAATAACTATTTTCAAAATTCCAAATGAAAACATATAGTTATAGCCAACAAATATTTATTTTTAATTGTTTGGATACCCACAGATAGAATAAACTTAGCGTACCCTGTGCTTTGACCTCATTTTATTTCATTTCATATTTATTTTTATCAATTATTATATTATGTTATTTATCACACTCGTTACATTTATTTTCATTGTATTTTATTTAATTGATTTTAAATCCGCTCTTTTTTTACTGTTGTAATTTGTATTACATCTTATTTTGAATTGTATATTGTGTATGTGATTATTGTAATGTATGCACGGACTTGCAGAAGAACAGCCGTTGGCTTAAGCGAGTATTCCGTGTTGAATAAAATAAAATGAAAATGAAATTATATAGGACGGGGCTTAAAATTATATTTAAAGAGAAAAATAGTGTCAGGTGAAGACAAAAAATGGGTCGCTGCAAGCACTCTGCGTACGTTGATTGCTTATATTTGGAGTATATAACATTCTTACATATCACTAGGAAAGGTAATTGATCCCAATTGAATATGGAATACCCGTTTAGCTTCCTTACCAGAAATATTATTGATATTATTATAATTTGTACTACCTTCATTATCATCATTTTTTAAAATTATTAGTATCATCAGTATTGTTATCATTGTCGTCTACATCATCATCATCATCAAGTAGTAGGAGTAGCATTAGTAGTTGTAGTAGTGGCATTTTCGTTGCTAGTATTAATCATTAGTACAATTATTACAATTTGGAAAGAAAAAACTGCAATATTATGTTATTTTTTATCGCTACGTTATATGACATAATACTTAGTACATAAACCGTTAGTACATAGAATAGGACTTCAAATTGCGTTAAAGTGCGGGTTCATAGAAAATCACAAATATGGCAAATAGCGTATTACTAGAAAACTGGTAAGCTAACAGATGGCCATCATGCAAGTTTTATGTCAACTACATATCGGTGATTTATAAAAGAAAAATACAAATAAAACAACCTCCGTAGCATCTGGGATATGCGAGAGATTCGCCGGGAAAATAACGATGTTTTAATGCCGTACCAATATGAACCAACCCTGCCCAAGCAGACGACATCCCATAGAGAATGAACACAATTGCAATGCTTTTATTTCTAAAATTATAATGAGTTTAATGTATATAAATGTGATGGAATTTTACACCATTCAAAAAGGGATATGACCCCAATTCTGATAATTAAATCTTTTGTTTGTAAATACACAGGATAGGGGTTAATTAACAATCAAAGAAACCACACTTTCAAATTAAAAAACCTCCGGAATGATAGCATGGACGTCATTTGTTCCCTCTTGATACGCCGAACATGCCGCGGTGTATGCAGCTGAAAATACAATGGCGTCTTATTTTGTTTACAAGCGATGGATTCCTTTTTTTTTTAAACCTTGCATTTTTCATCAAAATAAATACCATGCACGGGGTTTAGAGTAAGGCAATAGATTAAAAATTTCGCCTGAGGTCATTGAAGTAAGAGAAATAACTGAAGAAAAGATGACGAAACGGGCACTGAAATTGTGTGAGATGTCAGGTGACATCGTCTGCTTGTGCACATCATGTTCAACATGTGATTTCATATCTCAGCAGCGACCGGGGAACTTTGCAGGTGCTATGTCGGGGCTGTATCTAAGCGTTTTGTAATTGTTAATAATCATTACTTCGAATGTTTCCAAGCATTGGCTTTTGATAACCTTGGCCAATCAAAGTGTCACCTTTGCAATAATGACATTAAAGTTAGTATTTTAAATCAATGAACCTTCTCTTTAACAAGCGCTTGTCTAACGCGAATAGAGCCTACTATCTGAAGCTACTCAAGGGGAAACGGGCACCCCTCTCTGGAAATAGCAAGAAGGTCGTCCCTCTACATTTAGAAACTGGACAAGAAAATTGTCTAACTTTTATTTAAACGATGTTTGAAACAGAAGGAATTTGGTCTTAAGATCAGACTTTGATTTGCATGTGTGACAAAAAGCGCTCTTTAATGTAAAGTTCTAAACAAAAATGTAAATCATTCTTAAAATTAACATTCACAGTTCCGAAACTTTGGAATAAATGACCTTCGGAATTATGAACCATCGGAAATGCCAAATAACACTTAAATCTATACTTAATTTACGTTTCGGTGAATGTGCATGGGAAATAATGACAATGACCATTTAGTTCATCGTATATGTGAAGTCATTAATCGTTCTTATCAGTGCATAATCAATTCTCGTTTGTGTTGTATTCTTGCAGCTATTTCTTCGGAAGCATGCAGAGCTAACATACGACAGGCAGGGGTATTGTCCAGATGAAGAGGAATTCAAAAAATTCCTGGTATCAGATTTCAGAATCTTCTTAGAAAGGCTTGGAATTACGGTAAACTTTCACATTGTTTGGAATAAAGTATGATTACAATAATAATGATAATAATCGAAAATTGGTTCCTGTTATTCAGGATGAATCGTTAGATGCCTATCGTGACACAGAAATGCCATGGTCTAATTAAATGAAAAATGTTTGATCAACTATTTTCGAAAAATCAACTCAACAGCAGTTTTAATACACTAATGTAGGTCCCATGGATATCAAGTTCGGATTACGTCATACGTCATTAACAAATTCGCACATTTCAATAGGAGACACAAAGGGCTATTGAAATTGCCGTATGTTGATTTTTCAAAAGTAGTTGCAATCGTGTTATATGCTCTTAAAAAAACGATTGTGTGATTTCCAATGTTGTATAATACACACAAAAATTAGCCTGTTGTCAAAAATTGAAAATAAAATTACATCTTTAGAGCATTGTTTTGAAAGGAATTATAGGAAAAGCATCAGAAAATGTACTTCGAGTACATATTTAGAAGCACTTGCCCAAACTTTGGTCTGATATAAAATTTTCATATTACCAACGATCTAAAGAGTTAAATGCTCCTTTAAACACCGTTTCTTCAAGAAACAACGTGAGATAAATAATACATTCACTTATCTATGTTTTATTTAGAGAAAAGATTTGGACTCTTTATCGTGCATCCATGTGGCGGGTACTAAGGGAAAGGGATCGACATGTGCTATGACAGAAAGGATATTAAGGACATACGGCTACAAGACAGGCATCATAAGGTATATATTAAGCTTCAGCGTCATTACACTGACAGATGTAGTGAAAAAATAAGTTATAAAATTAATGCCTAGGTCACATTTGCCGCGGCGGTCGTGGGGTCTAAAATATCTACGGCCGATAGCAAGTATAGGGCCGCCGCAGCATTCCCACGTTCACATACTGCAGCAGTCACAAACGTTAGGGTAGCCTTACGGCGTATTTTGAATCTGTGAACACAGAAAACCTGCGGCTGCCGTACGGCCTTTGAAGTGATGACGCACGGTCGCCTTAAGCCGTCCCCGCGGCGGCCGTAGGTGTTTGACAAATACCAAGGCAGACGCAAGGTAGCCACGAGGCCACCGTACGCACGACGTATGGTCGCCGTGGAACCGCTCTACGGCCTGCCTACGGTGTGTCTAATTGCCTAATTGCTGTTTTCATTTCTCCTTTTATCGTAGCGATTAGACACGCCGTAACCATGCCGTAGAGCGGTTCCACGGCGACCGTACGTCGGGCGTACGGTAGCCTTGCGTTTTTAAATACTCCAGGGGTGAAGCGGTAGCATCACTCTGGCCGCACGGTCGCCGTATGGTCCCCCTTCGGCCGCCTCGCGGTCACCTGGCGGCTACCTTGCGTCTGCCGTCGTAGCAACAAACAGAGTTGACAAAAGACTTGACTCCCTTTCGTTGACGATCAGCCATGCATCAAGTCTTTCGTCTTCTTTGTGCATGACTGATCGTCAACGAAACTGAGTTAAGTCTTTTGTCAACCCATTTAGTTGCTACGGCAGGCAGCCAGTGATAACGAATTTCGTTTAATCAGATTATGGAAATGCAAGCATTACTTTAAACAAACAGAACTTCGTTACTCCTGGCCCATTTTTTCTGATTGGTGTGTCCAAAAAAAGATCATTCTCGTATAAAGGAAGCACCCTTTTTAATAAACTTCCTCCCTCAATTCAATCAACCAAATCAATTCAAATATTTAAGCGCGGATGCCAATTGGCAAAGGATTTATTATAATAGAATCTCCGTTCTTATTTCCCTCTACCGGTATTATTATTCTTCTTATGTTATATATGTTTGTACTCTATATTATGTCAAATATGTCAATGTTTAGTTTTGATGAATGTTATATTTTTTTTTTAATATATTCCTTGTATTTTTGTATATCACAAACTTGTTATGTCGTTCGAGAGGGCGTACTTGGAAAGCAGTTTTGTTAAACTGAATGTACCTACCCTCTATTTTACATAAAACTTGAATAAATAAATAAATAAATATGAAAGGGCAGAAAATGAAATTTATAGAAATGTGATTTTTCTCTGTGAAATTCAGATACCGCCCTAAAAATGACTTTTTGGTGCACTCTCTTCAAATTGTTTTTAATCACTCATGCGTGAAATATGCATCATATGAGTTGCATCAACTGAAAGAGAAGGATTTAAGCTTTACTAATATGTGTCATTTATTAATTATAATCGTGATTAAGTTCTGATAACACATCGATAATTCTCGGTTTCGCTTTTTCTGGGACGCACTGTATACTTGTTACGTGTTATGACTGTGATTCGACACGTACTCTTTGCTCAATTTCGTTTAACTCTTAGTCCAGGGCAGGAGTGATTCTAGAAATTAACAAAATGAGGGGCTGGGGGAGGGGTGACTTGGGACTTCTGTTGCGAGGGAGCGGGGCGACTGAAGGGTATAATTGTATTTGAGAATTTGTTTTCATAGCAATGTATATCGATTTGTTGAACAAAAAGTCACTTGTATCAAGTACCACATGTGTTTAATCAACCATTACCATTACAGGCAAGATTCTTTTTGGTTTTTACTTACTTTTTCGTATTTTGCATCTTCTCAAAATAAAAACCAATATCAAAAAAAGCACTTTGTATGTTCATCTCTGTCCTTCCAGTTCTCCCCCTCTATTAGAGGTTCGTGAGCGAGTCCGTATCAATGGGGTACCAGTTTCCAGAGCCTTGTTTGGAAGATATGGAGTAGAATGTCTTGAACTGCTAGAGAAGAACAAAACGAAATTTGGTCAACAATTCTCGAGTGGTATAGGTCCATTTCCGATGTTCACACTCGTTGCTTACTACATTCTTGTCAAAGAAAAGGTGAGACCGCTGTCAAAATTAATTTTCCACACAGTCACTCTCTGTTTTATGTTTTTATTGTGATGAATGATCTGATTTTAATTATGGAATGCATTATTACTCTAGTGAATGTTGTATTACAAAAACAATATCGGGGTCTGAAGTGGCCTGTTGAACGTCGGGAATGAAGTGGAACGTGGTAGAATCAACGATAATGTCGTTCTGTAAATGGAAAACATCTATTGTCATTTAAATAAAAAAGTCTGGTGAAATATCTTAATTATTTCGATAATAGCATATCAATGTTTGATCACGCAAAAAAGGAAATTATACAGGATATGACAGTTTTACTACTAACTTGTCGTTCATAGGTAGATGTCGCTGTTGTGGAAGTAGGACTGGGAGGCGAATATGACTCAACTAACGTTCTTTGGTATGTACAAAATAATACTAACATGACGATCGCAAAAACCTTCGAAAAAACAACTCCTGTGGGCGATTGCAATACCTTTTTTTTATCCCACAGAAATCATGCTCAGAACTCAGATTGTGTAATTAAACGTTGTATTGTCGGTACATTTTAATAGGTCTCCAACTGTGACTGGTGTTTCGTCTTTAGCCATGGAACATGTCTCACTACTTGGCGACACACTGGCTAAAATCGCCTGGCATAAATCAGGCATATTCAAGGTAAATCTATACATCTATCAATGAAACTCCTTCCTTCGCGTTTCAATTTTCGAAAGTAATATTATACAAATATTGACTGCTCATGAGGATGATGGTGCACCACCATCCGATTACAGAGCAGTCCATATTTGTTTTATATACCTCACCCTTTGTATCGATTCATAATAAGTCTAGAAAAGAAATCCAACATCAAGAGTCATTTACAGTCTTTCGAAGTTCAACAGTTTCAAATATCCAAAACTAACAGAGCTCAAACATACAGAAATTTAATATATTCAGGTACTGCAGTCACGTGATAAAGTTTTGACCAATCAGTGGATAAGAATCTATGTATGAGGTATATAATCTGCGATATTTCCTATAAGCTAGCCATGTTGCAATACGCAATAATCGTAATATTTTAAAAAAGCAAACAATGGGCCCACAAACACTCTGGTTGCCATAAATATATTATAAGAAAAAGTGAGTCAAGGATAGCTAGGGTTTAATTCATGAATTGGAATAAAGAAGAAGCGTAATAAAGATAAAGAGGAATACAAATTAATAGAGAGAGATATTGCGTGATGCGTGATGCAAGATTCAGACAAAACAGTAGAGATGTCTTTAAACTTCATCTTGGTTCAAATAAACCATATTTTTCAGAATGGTCGACCTGCTTTTACAGTGCCACAGCGAGACGAAGCGATGAATGTGCTTGTACAACGGGCAATGGAACGAAACGTAAGTCACATGACCTCAATAGTATACAAAATGAACATCAGCGCCAAAGTATCAAGACATGTGAAACGTATTAGCTGACAAGTATTAAATATATTCTAGTTACCGTTTATCTAATCATTTTAATCATATGTTCAGTAATGTGAAATCGTGTATAAGGTACTAGTAAAGAATTAACAATTATACAATACTAACAAATTTAATCGTTTTCTTTAAGTTTTAAGCACTGTCAAAGTTCACCAATGCCATATAGTAAGTCCCAAAGTTGAAGTCTCTGTTTATTGGCCATGAAGACCCAAGGCGTTATGATTTTTAAAGATTCTGAAGGACTTGCAGAACTGCAAGTAGTCAGTTGATATTACGCATGATGGATAATTATGTTTTAGTCTAATTTTAATGACTGTTGTGAGTGTCGTCAGTAACTTTAGTCACTAGTAAGCTAAAATCTATTACGGAATAAATTTGTTTATAAGGATAGTTCTCTTGAACTTTCGATATTTTTCATTCTTTAATTGTATTTCGTCATTATTACTTCAAATATTGCTGTCGAGCGCTCAGTTTTAAGAATAGATTCATTATATCATAAGAGTTTATGAGTATTGGCGACATAAATCATTACATTGTGCAATATTTGGCGATCATTTTCGTGTCTTGCATAAGCCCAATACAATAAGTTCAATGACAACTCCTTCCATGACAATTCCTTCCTTCCATTTAGGCACCTTTACGAGTTTGTCCTCCTTTAGGCGACTACGAATGCAATGGCGTCAGTGTCAAGTTAGGTCTTGCTGGAAAACATCAACGCAGTAATGCAGCTTTGGCCGTTCAACTCACTAAAACATGGCTAGTTGAAAAAGCTCCAGGGAGAGTCCAATTCCAAGGTAATTTTCAGGAGAGATACTCGTCATTAATTTAATATTTCATAGCAATTGCATGTAGTCTATACGAGCCTCGTACACTCTAAATTACAGGGATTTAAAATTTAAATCTTAAGCCGGATTTGAATGAAATTAAATCCATAAAGATTGATTTTTAATCTTAAAAGATTGCTAAACTGGTTCTTAATCCGAGTTTCAAATATAAACAAAAAGAAGTCCCAAAAAGGATTGCTTTTAAATCTTTATCAGGGTTAATTTTAATCTAGAAAGATTCATAATATAAATCTTTTGAACTTATTTTTTAATCCTTTACAGATTAAAACTTTTTAATCCTAGCGAAGATTAATTTTAAATCCACATCGATTGGTCCCTACCTACAGTACATGAAAGATTTAAAAATAAATCCTATATATTTAAATTTAAATCCCTGTAATTTAGAGTGTACTAGGCATATTAAAGAAGAAAAGCAAAACACGTTACGTACATAAATACTTGAAAACGTATATATGTATATAGCCCTACATACATAACAATGCATTCAAAGGAATAGACATACTTGTTTAAAAAATATATATACTAGGGTTAGGGGAAATAGTTGTGTTATTATTCATATATTTCTACAGAAAAAAATAGAAATCTACATTTGACACATACATCCTTTTGAATGTTAGTTATGCTGTCCTATGGTAGAAGTACTGTGGCCACATTTGTATTGGAAATGGAAGAAATATAGTACGCATTGTTTTCATACATTATATTTGTATATCTATGTGCAGCTATCGGACCACATAATGGAGATATCAGCGGAAATTCGTCAATTGGCGATAAACTTGACGATGGGAAAGTTCAGAGAGCGACGCCATTCGTTCTGCCAGACGAATTCTTACAAGGTAATTCACGCTTATGCCTCCGGCTCACGATCCAGGCCCCCTTGCAAATAGCAAATATCAAAAAATAAGTAGGATAATAAAGTCCATAGGAAAGTTAATCATAGTACATGGAGAGCAATGGCACTGATTTTAATTTCACGGTATAGTTACTCAAAGAAAGAATAGAATTACAACAGAAACAAGGCAAATTATACCCAAAACATACACACGCATTGTATGGGTTGAGGATTACATACTTAAAAGATCTAGAAAGACTCTCTTGTTTACAGACATCTTCAGGTAATTTGGTACATCTAAAAGTGTGCGACATTTTTCGACAAGGGAAACAGAATATCATGAAAATGTTGTTCAAAAGGTGTTACCATGCACAGCTCCCTAGACAAATATCGCAAGAATTACACATGATTACGATATATGACATAGTGATAGAAATGTAGAAACTGTTGCTGATGCTTATCAGTAAATATCGTTATCAAATGCTGTCTTTACAGCAAATGAAAATGCTATGTTTTTATTTTAGGCAGCGTCAAAAGATAAATCATTGACTTTGTGTGATCTACATAATTTCCCATACTTTGAATATTGCTCTCAGGATTCGAGTTATCGAAGTGGCCAGGACGTAACCAAACAATCCGGAAAACCGGCGTCACTTACTACATCGATAATGCACATACCGAACACAGCGTGGCCTTCTGTAAGAATTGGTTTGAAGAAGAGGCATCGAATGAGGCCAAGAAGATTCCAGGAGTCATTAAAAAAGTCCTCATCTTCAATCTAGGCGGGGATAGAGACTGTTACACGATACTACGACCTCTTGTGGTAAGTATTCGTAGTTGCAATGTTATAAATGGGCTCAGAAAATAGGCAATTGTGTCTTCTGTTCATAACTGTTCGCCTAATAACCTTATATTTCAAGAGAACGTTCTAGGAGGGATTTCCTGATACATTTCCTAATGCGTGATAAAGAAAAAAAAATCCAAAAGAGAAAATCCAAACAAAATAACATATTTAATTATGCTTTGTAATCAACGTAAATAGATAAAATTATAATGAAACGAAATAGGGGAAAACATCGTGATGAAAAGATGCAATGAAAAAAAAGGATGTTTTAAATATTTTTTGTGTAAATAAGAATAAAGCTGTGTATGACGTAAATTACATTTAATACATGCATATTTGCCATTGACAACTCCTTCATGTTTGTTTTCAGAAAGTAAAGTCCCATTCTTTATATCTTTAATGGTTTTCAATAAAGAGATATTACTTGAATTGGCCGTTATTACTTCTTTCATGCTGAAGAAATTATCCGATCTATTTTCTTCGTCAGGAATACGGATTCGACGCTGTTGTGTTCTCGGTTATGCGAACCGTAATAACTCAAGAAAATGAAGTGAGAGGTAAGTCACGTGGTCGTAGCTGAATTTAACACTTTATTAAATTAAATTCTCATACTTGAAGGCTATCCAAACTTTGAATTTAAATCAAAAGAAGACTGGGGTGGATAAATCCCATTTAACCTCATAACTCAAAGGCGCATTTTATTTGGACATATCAATGATTAGAAGACAACATGATCAAATACACATAAAAACCAATAGGCATTGTTCGTAATGTAATCAAATTTAATTGACAAATCTTGATTAGTGCCTTGTTACCTATCATTTTAATCACTGTATTTGACCTGGTATTTCGATAGTCAGAATACGAATTGCATACATTCCGTGTTTGTTAGGTGGACAAGCCATTAGAATAAATAAAATAACATATGGTACCCGAGCACCAGTTCGTGCCACAGTTTTTTGTTTCAATATTCATAATTATAATTATCAACAAAGAAATAAAGAACAAGGTAGAGAAATTTGATATTAAAATTTAAAAAATAAAGTTAATAAAAAATAAAGAAAATTAGAGGAAAGCTCAAATCACGTCAAATGAATAACTGTGCAGGGCTATTTCATCTCATAATTTATAATGGAATACCATTACATAATTTATAATGGAATACCAATACATAATTTATAATGGAATACCATTACATAATTTATAATGGAATACCAATACATAATTTATAATGGAATACCATTACATAATTTATAATGGAATACCATATCATAATTTATAATGGAATACCATTACATAATTTATAATGGAATACCATTACATAATTTATAATGGAATAACATTACATAATTTATAATGGAATACCATTACATAATTTATAATGGAATATCAATACATAATTTTAGTATAACATTTCAGTTTAAAAACCATGCATATTTTCTCAAATCTGCCATGTGATTGACCAAACGTTCCTCCAATAATAATTTAGGTTTTCATTCTCAAAATTATTCAGATTACAAAAGTATGCTGTCGTTAGATGATCAGCTGATGAAATGCCACCAGCATCTGGCAACCTTTAAGAAGCTCCATGTTGAGATGTGCAACTCATTCCAAGATCAACGTGACGTCATACAAGCACCAATCTTTAAAGTATTGCCTTCCGCTACAGAAGCACTTCAATGGGTTTTAGGCTCTCGTATGTGTCTTGGTGATAGGGAATCGATGGACATGCCCGATGGTGAAGGGTTCTTGCAAGCAGCTGACCATCTTCAGGTGTTGGTCACTGGGAGTAATTTTATTGTCGGATCGGTTATCCATGTTATCGAACCTAACATGTTTGATAAAATGGATTACTAACATTTCTTCTTAAAATCTCTTGCCGGGTCAGATATCTATTTTTTAGTTTGTACAAAAAAACAAACGAATCGCGTGATTTACTTTGTAGAGAGACCCTGGTGAGGTAAATGGGTACCTGACAGGAATTAATCCTTGAAATGCTAGAGCGCTGTAATGGCAGCTAGGCTAAGCCGGGGTAATAATAAATGCACCTCAGCATATAATTTCTCTATAGACTGCGCTATAGAAATGCCTAGTATTATCATTATTATTATTATTGTTATTATTTGCCAATATTGTATTACAATCTTGTGTTTTCGGTTACTTTATGTTATTCATTCGAAATTGGAGAAAAAAACATTAACATATTCACACTTTCACGCAGTTTCAGAAACGTTTGTATTCAGATATAATTCTGTTACTTCTTTATTTGCTTTTCATTGCGACATACCTGTACATTTTATTTGATATATTTTGATGGGAAATAACGCACGGTGCCGGTTACCAACACCCCATTTCTCCCACTTTCGCTCTAAATGAGTAGAAAAGCAAGCAAACAAATTTGTGACACGTGCCCTTTCAAGGGATAGTTGAGTTCTGTTTTCAGACCGCAAATGCCTTCAAAGTGTCAGGTTATTGCTCTTATTCTTATCTATGACATTTCTAGTGCCCTTTTAGAACCAAAAATTGCTTTGAAGGTAATTTTAGACCCCAAAATGTGTGAAATGTAGCCAATACGAGCATACCAATTCAGCTCCACTTTAAAAAGATCACGGTGACCGTTAATTGATTATTTAATTAAAAAATAACAATACATGGGCCGGCTGGTTGTGCGTAATATAAGCAACACGAAAATGCCAACAAAAAGACCAACATCGGCATTGGCTGAAATACGACGTAAAAGGCGTTAATTACATTTTTTCAACGGTTTTTTCAAATTTTTCAAAATATCTAATATTTGTGGTGGTACACAAGTATTAGAAATCGTTATATTTCAGCCGTCTCTGAACCGATTTTGATCAAACAAAGATGATTTTGTCATTCAAATATGTCTTTCAAATTTGACACTCAGTTTTTCATTATCTCACAAAAAATTATTTTGTGTAGCGCCCTCTGCAACAGAACTCAACTATCCCTTTAAGCTTGTATGACCTTTTTCCGGTCCCTATGCCTCGCAAGTACTGGAGACAATTAATCTCTCCTTCATAGAATGGCAGACAAAAAAAGTATAACAAGGCGTGGTAAAAAGATGAATAAGTTGAGAAGATCACGAGGAAAAGATGAATAGACAAAATAATCGCACCACACTCTATATACTCCATAGCACATGTTATTGAGAGTTCAATTATCTGAATTATGAGGTGAGGTCGTTGTAACAACAATAATACAAATATTACGTCAAATATAGATGCTCCAGTGTTATAGAAATAAAGATCAGACTCAGTCGATATGTTATATCACTATAATGCATATAATTATGTACACATGTTATTATAGGAGATATAAAAAACGTTTTAATATAATTCGAAATAGAAACTGTGGTTGAATATAATCATGGTTATATCTGCCCATATGCATGCAGAGTGATGATATATTTAAAATTATAAATTTATATTTTGTTTCTTTACATTGAATTATGCAATAGTAGTATAAACAGTTTGGTATGGTGGTTAAATTATATTATATTATTAAATATATTATATCAATATAGTTATTTTATCCCAGTGGTGATGGGAATTGAAATTAAATAGAGATTAAGTGTATGTTTTGTGGAAAATCTGTGTGAAATATCGTGAAATTAAAATGAAATGTATACACCATGGGCTTCTTGTTTCTCAAAATTGATCTTTATAATGAATAAACAAACGAACGGACTAAAAAATGGACGAATGTATGATTGAATGAACGAACGAATTTATTACGATTTCTCAAACCACAGTATGAATAAAAATTCCAAGATGTTACCAGTTGCACGGAATTAACCAAAGTGGTTAGGGAATTATAAACCCGGGTGTACAGAATTGAAAAAGAGGGAAGTGGGTAGAGAAAGAGAGAGAAAGAGAGAAAATGAGAGGGGAAAAAGAAGGAGAGAGAGAGAGAAAATGAGAGGGGAGAGAAAAAAAGAGTGAGAGAAAGAAAGAGAGAGAAAGGGAGAGGGGGAAGTAAGGACGAAAGAGACACAGAGAGAAAGAGAGAGAGCAAGAGAGTATGGGCGAGAAGGTATGGGTGAGTTAGCGAGAGAGAAAGAAAGCGAGAGAGAGAGCATGATAGAGTGGGAGAGAAAGGGGAGAGAGAGAGAGAGCGCGCATGATAGAGAGAAAGAGACTGACAGACGGATAGACAGAGAGAAGGGGAGGAGGGGGAAAGGGTGGAGAAAGTGATAAGGATGACATTATACTAAAAGCAGAATAAATAAGCTATATGCTTCGTTTTATAAGATAACGACACGATATATATTAAACAATAGTTTTCAACTTTTCATATTTTATGTATTGAAATAGGAATCATGTAAACAGGCGAAATATATATTGAGTATATTTGCACTGCGATGATTTATTTTCACGATAACAATATTGTATTATACTATAAACATACATACATGTATTAGTTACTCATTATATTGAGAAGCAGTAGCTATATTACTTCATCCACAGTCATCAAATCAAAAAATGACAGCACATGAATAGGTTTCTGAAACTTGAATCGAATTCCATACATAACATGTTGTAACACAGTGGTATGTAATACCAGCCTAATTCAATTACATACCCTCTTAAAGACAAAGAACGAAGCTGAAAAAGGAGCAATCTGTATTATTTGATATACATTAACATTATATAGCCCATACTGATCCAATATTCTATGATTTAAAAACATTAAAATTTGCTGATATTTCAAACATTTTTCAAACTTCAATCTTTATGTATAATCTTCGATAAATACTATACCATCAGCATTGCGAAATATTTTTGTGTACAGTTAAACCTACATTCTTATCCTACACGACATTCATCCGGCAACCTCTATTTAAATGACACAACAAATATTATGGCCTAAAGAGCGATAAGACGCCATGGTCCGGATTTTTGGATGATTTACCTGACAACATTAACACTTTGCATCTCTTCATTCATTCAAAGCCTCGATGAAAAAGTATCTAATATCCAAATATTCATAAACATCATATGGGTCTCTACAATTGTATGCCATTGTTTTTTTTTTATATAATTAATTTAAGATGACCAGTTCATGAACAAAACTAATCGAACACTTCACCTGTATACACCCACAGGCACACACTTGCAGTTTTCTTTTTTTTTTTTTTGTCTTTCTTCCGACTATTTATTCATATACTTTTTGAAGAAAAAACGCAATTATTTAGACGTGACACTCTACTCACATCATGTGCATCCCCCCCCCCCCCCCCCCACCTCTAGCTGATATCGACTCTGCATTTATCTTGATTCTTTAATTTACCTCCATACTTTCAAGTTTTCAATAATATCTATGATTTTTTTGTTGTTTTTGAGTTGTCACATTTTATGTCAATCAATTATACTTTTATATCATTATATCTGTTGTTGGATTTTTTTTGTCTTTGATTTTCAATAAATGCAGAAAACATCTGCTAAAAAACAACTGTACAAGCATTACGTAATTAGATAGCCATGCGATATCACACGTACCACTCAGACTTTTCCACATAAAATTTCTAAGGCTTTCGTTTTAACAGAATTATAATTGTATTGCACTTCGATGGATTCATAAGATCATAAATTTGAATCCTTTTACAAGACATATAACTACACTACTATGTAAAGCGCAAAGAGATTTAATGAGTTTAACGCGCTATATATCAGAATTTATATATTATTACTAATTAAGCTCTAAACATGATTTTCGATAGAGACATAAAGCATTGGCCGATGTTAATAACGTTATGCGTCACATTTTGAATTTATTGACCTATCAAACATTACAATTACATAATACATAATGAGAACATGATATCGATAGGCAATTTAAGAGGGTAGAGAAAATACCCTCACTTTGATTTCTAGTAAGTCCTCGTGATCCTGTTACTACTTTTGAAACTCTCGGCCCAGGTGCAATAAGTGGACACCTAGTACGGCTTAGGGCAACCGGTATTTTATTGGAGAACTTTAAAAAGCCATGTGTTTGGTGAATATGCCCGCTTTTATTACGATTATTATAATCATCAATATAATCATCATCACCATCGTCATAATGATGACCTGTAAATGGTGCTTTTTGAAGGCCTAAGAATGAAATCTAGTTTATCATTAAACCTCATAATCAGAGAGCCCTGACTTTTTAATCACATCGAGAGTTTTTAACATGTAATTTTGTGTTATCTTTGATTTCCATTATCATAAGTGGCTTATGCATCCGCAGGAGATTTATTTTAGGGTCAACATTTATATTTTCTTTCATGTCCATGCTTAATAAGTCTACTTTATAAAAATATTTGTGATATTTTATGGTTTGTAAGGCTTGAAAAGATTGAAAATTTGTATACTATTCCATCCAATCCCCTACTTCTCAATTTCGCTTTAATACGACAATCATGATCCTAATAATGTAAATATCAAAGAACCCCCCTCCCCCGCGGGTCGCGATTTTGTTTTCTTCTAGCAGACTTGCGCCATCGACGAGAGAGGGTGTTCATCGCTATAACATGTGGCTATAAAACATTAATGATTCATAATCTCGGCCGTTTGGCACACGCTGTTAATAATAATGCAGCCGAGATTTATGAAGTATTCCTGTGTTATAGCCATCGAATCCTACAGTTATATATATATTCTAACCATTGTTATTAGTTTGCAATAAATGTATGGAGTTGCCTCTCTGCATGTGATAGTTTAATTATATTATGGAAGCAGTTAATATTACGACTATTAAATGAGGATGTCTAGACACATGGTTATTTTGTTGGATATTTAAACGTAATTTGATTAAAATCTCATCACAAAAAAATTGCATTGGGTCTCTTCATGGTAATCATTATTCATGTATCTTTCTTTTCATCCCCTCATATATAAATTTAATTTATTTTTACTTTCATGAGGAAGCTTGGGGGCAGTGTTATGTATATACATTTTATTTTATATGCATTCTATATCTGGTATGTATAACAAAATTGTTACTAAATGGCAGTCACTTTAATTTGTTCGTATGAACAACAAGGAGAGAAATGTTAGAGTATTTTGTTTTTTAAAGTGCAAAATGTTTTTGTTTGACTCATTAAAATAGCCTATGGAGGGCTAAAACGTTTATAAAATTTTTTTTTTTTATCCGAATGCCAAATAACAAACGTAACGGATAAAAGGCTTATTAAAAACGATATGCAAACTCGTGGTTGATTTCGATATCACAATATGCATGCACGCTATACGTATGCATGGGCGAGGCGCCAGCCTCTTGCTCGACACGCCCCCGGCATTACTTACGATTCGGTTATGGCATAGGGCTATATATATTATATGTTTGTTTTAAATGGGTTATGGTCAATACTGCCCTCTCGCGTCGGTTTAAGTCCTTAAAGAAAAAAGAAAAAAATCGCCCCCGGGTCATCATGAGGTTTCTGCTTCGTTCAGAATCAGTGTCCTCGCAACTAAACTGTAAAGAAATTTGTTATCGCATCGATTCTTCACCTTCCAAGTCCGGTGACACTTTGATTTACCAATGAGACATCACATCATTTCCTTTATTTGGTGAGCACTACAAGTAACACTATAATCAAGCCAACCGCCAAGATAACAAGCAAAAGCAGCAGTTGTTTTTTATATGACTTCTGTACACTCTGGCAAGTGACATTGACAGTATCAATGCAATTATCAGCACATTTCTGACAGGGTGGGATAAATTCCGGTGATTGGCCAGCATCCATCAGAAATGCCCGAAGCTTCTCCCACTGGTGATCACCTATCTCCACCTTCTCATCTAGCTTCCCGCCCATCATCACTAAGTTAGCGCATTTGAAGGTTGTCGGCTGCTGCGACTGGAAAGCCTCAATCTGTGTTCGGTACTTTTCGATGGTGTTAAGATCCTCCGCTTTGAAATCGTGGACCAAAACGCAGATCTTTGCTTTGCCTGTAGACATAGATCAGCAGAATAATGACATTAATTGCTTAAGTGGACGTTTTATTTATTAATTTATTTCATTGTTTGCCCCGGGCGCTATAATCACTGCACTAGATAAGATACACCACTGTCCCATACCCCCCGAAAATAATGATAACAACAAATTTGATTTAATATCATTTTTATAAAAAATATATACAAAAATTAAAGAATGTAGCAATTTCTATTACATTTTCCAATTATTTGGGTTATCATGAGTCATTTTTAATACAGTGGTTGTATAATGTTGGGAGGAAAATGTCAAGTTTTCGTTGATATGATCATAGTTAACGCTTGAATATAGAAAATACTTGCGACATTACTCGATATGTTTTCTACACCCATTTGGTTAACTGAAAGTCGTCAAAGTCTGGCTATAATGAAAGATTTCAAGTTTTTAAAAAAAATCTTTCCTTTGTGAGTTGATATCTAAATCAAGTCCAAAAAGGCGTTTTGATTAACTATATAATTGTTCGTTGTCTTTGTATCTTATATGAAACAGAAAAAAAAACACTTTTGCAGGTTTTTAAAGAGAAATAGATGTCTATCCTCTTTGATAAAAAATATACCAACCGATAGCTCCAACTGCATTGTACAAGAATTTATCGTAGAGGGCGTCCATGACATCTGTGATGGCGAACCTTCTGTTTTGGATGGAGTGACACAAGATCATGACGTCGATGCCCGTGTTTCGAAAGCGAAAATGATCAATGTCGTTGTAGGGCAGCTCGAAGAAGCGGACATCGCCAACGATCTCGGTACATTTCAGAAGCAACACATTGATGAAGGCTTGGATGTTAAAAACTTGGGCAGAAGAACAGACAGATACTTTAGGTCGCCTAATCGTCTACATGTCAAAATAAGAACAAAGGTTGTAAAGACTTTTGTTACAACAATTATCTTGATGGAGGAGATAAAGAAACCATGATTAGAGAGGGTATAAAAGATCAAGGGACTAATTTTAAAATAGAAGCTGTATGTAAAGTGGAAAACGGATGAGAGGTAAGAGTGAACATTATAATATGAAACCATATAAGCGAAGCGCTTTTTTTGCAATAAATGAAAAGGGTTAATTTTTGTCTTTGCACACGAAGTCCACACCAAGTTACAATATGTTATTCATGGCAAGATATAATAAGCTAGTTATATACATGTAGCATAAAAAGGGTCTGTTTATGATTTTTTTTTTTTTTTTTTTTTTGGGGGGGGGGGGTCTACTAAATTTTACCAATATTCCTAGATATAAATGTAATTGTATGTCGTTAGTGTTCATTCCAGCTATGATTTCATCAATGAGAGTATTTTTAAAATGTGAACATTTATTTCGTTCTAATGGTAGATTAACAATATATAAAGGAAAATTTGGGGCATTTACATTGGCATGTTTAAAGTATATGAAGTTCGTTTTATTAATATTACTACTAGTTAGATACTGTTGGTTATTCTATTTAAGAATACGAATAAGGGCATCCAAATTCTCATCAGAGTAAAATATGTTGATGTCGTCAGCGAAAAATTCAAGAAAAGGGATAATGCATCGGTTGTCTCATTAATACAAATAATGAAAGAAGAAGTGGGACTCCACATTTGATTGTAAGGTATTGCGATTAAAACCCATAGTTTACCACGTACTGTTGCCGAAATGATAAATAATCTTTAAACCACGAAAAATCACTTGAACGCTTTCCCGCAGTGACCTTGTTTTGTAACGGCGTTTTGATTTGTGATTCATTTTTGTGAGTCTAGCTTCGAAAAATCGCTTGAACGCACCCTTAGAAAGATCTACGCCACTTTCATTCAGTTTAATTGCAAGATTAGGACATATATATATTAAGTAGGCTACTAGTAATACTTTTATCCAAAATGTTTATAAATATTATCGATCAAAGTCGAAGAATGATGACTGATTCTTGCAGTTTTGTAAATATGGGTGTAACAAGCGTTTAAATACATCAGAATTACTATTATCATTATCTAATAAATGATTGATATTAAAATAAGTAAATACATTTTAAAAAAAGTAACAAGCGTTTAAATACATCAGATTTACTATTATCATTATCTAATAAATGATTGATATTAAAATCTACCATTAAGTATAAATATTTATTTTCTCGAGAAAAAGTAGCAAAACGTTTCTCCAAGTTCTCATTAAATAAATCAATATGACCATTAGGTGATAAATAAACAAAGCCGACAGTAACACTTTATTCTTTTAAATTCTCATTTTCTATAAATAACTCTTCACTTTCTTCAAAATAAATATCGAGAGGAATTTTAAATGGTAAATTTTCATGAATGTAAAAGGCTACAGCCGCTACACCATCATCATCTATTCTTCCTTCACGGCCTTCTCTAACCATATGATAATTCTTCAAATTAAATGAATCAGCTAAATAAGAGTTTGACCGAGTCTCTGTGATACCAATAATGGAGAAGGGGAAATTATCAAGAGTATAACAGAGCGTTTCCAAAGAAACAAAATGTTTATCTTCATTACGTCTACATTTAATATGAAATAAACAAATATAATCTACGTTCATAAAATTATCATTAAATTTCATTGGCGTGTGATACTAATTTACTGTAAGAATTTACCTAATCCATAGTCTTAATTCGCGGCTCTGAGAAGTTTCAGAACGTCGCCATTGTGTTTGCGCACAGCCCTTTCTGTGACGTATCGCATGGATTCGACTGCTATTGCGTACGTACGTTTTCCTGCTGTAACCTATAAAATGATCACTACAGATCACATCGTTTTTCCTGTCGTACTTGTACTTTTTGTTCAGAAATATCTCCAATTTCAGAGCTGCTACCTATAGCTTGAATATTTCATGGTGATTGTGTTGGTGTGGAAACCGATGAAACGAATTCCCCTTGGTTTTCAATGAACAATTATTACTACCAAACACTTGGCAGTACACCATATTTGACGTGCATTGCATATAACGCGCGCGCCGCGCGCTACATCAGTTCTCCGTGCGATACGTCACAACCAAAGACGTTTAAATATAATTACTAGACGGAAAGCAGCACGCGCGGAAACCATGCAGACGAATGGGATTAGGCTCCGCCTCTTTTGGATCATTTGAAGACAAAATAAGCACCCGAGGCGGCATTCTGATTGGATAACAGCCTCATGAATATGTATTTTATCGATAGTATCGTTTAAGAAACCGGATAATATATTTGACCTCATTGCGTCACTTTAATTATGCAGATTTATGCACGACGCTACTACACTCGCACAAACTGAGAAGAGTTAGTTCATTGAGAATGGGTGAGTAATTGATTGATATATGAGTAGATTAAGTGAGTTTAGTCATCATTTTGAAAAAGCTGCAATAGTCTTCGTGATGTACGGTAATTTGGTTACATTTGGAGACAGTTCTCAACAGATTTTTGGGGAAAAGACTAGTTAAATATTGCTCTTGAAATTGCACTTTGATTTTCATCGTCATGAAGTAGTTTGACTGCGGTTTGCCGTCATTTCACCCTAGTACTCCAGTTAGGGCCCCGGCGTTCCGGCAGGCCCACCCCGGGGAATTTCGGTGCTCATTTTGCATCAAGATCAAACTTTCTAATCAAGTTTTATTTCAGATTTGATCGTCATCATGAATCTAATTCACCAATCATCGATTTAATTTAAATCTAGATTTAACGTTTCACCTTAAAATAATCTACGAAGCATGATTTTTTTGATAATCCAAGTGGATTAATTCTTGTTAAAATCTTTAGTAGACTTAGACATGGTAGACCTATGTCAGTATGTGGACTCGGATGGCTTTACTAAATATCAGTGCCATCCGTTCGCTCAGTTGCATCATACGCGGTGCGTGTCAACTTTATTTCTATACCAAAATTATCTGTGACCATTGATAATCAAACAACTCCAAATCCTATTTAATTTAGATGTAACTTAAACCTGGAACTTATTAATAAAAAATATTCAAAAAACATCAACACTAGGATTTGTTTATTTAGATTTTGTGTGGGTTCAGTGTGCTTGTCAAGTTGTCATTACTCTTAATCTTATTTTATAGATCTACTAGTACTACTTGAGCCTAGTCCCTAGAGTCTAGTAGATCTACTAGTACTAGATCTAGATCTAGATCCCTATCAAGGGGGGGTGGGTGGGGGGGGGTTTAACATTTTGAAATCGGGCCAAAAATTTCGCAACGACTCAGCCAGCCACTGATTAAGGGGGGGGGGGGGGGGTAAGAGGACATTTAAAAAAAAAAAATTGGTCACAAAAACTTCGCAACGACTCAGCCAGCCGCTGAATAAGTGGGGGGGTGGGGGATCTTTTTTAGGTCATCCATTAGGATTTTTTTTTTTTTTTTTTAAATCAACACTAAAAAAAAGGGGGGGGGGGGGGTTTCCAGAAAAACATATAGGTCTACATAAAAAAAAAACTCAAGGGGGAGGTCTAACACCCCCCCCCCTGCGTACGTGCCTGACCCCTATTATTATTAATTTTAATATATTAGAGATTTCTTTCTTCTCCAAATCGAGCAGTTCATGTTGATAAATCTATTTGTTTGTGTAAGAGAAGACCCCTAGTCCACAATTATGTTTACTTATGTAGTCCACTTCTTCTTGTCTTAATAAACCAATTCTACTTAAGACTACTTTATATTTATAGGCCATATAAAGCACTTTTGAGGCACAAGTTAAATCTTCCATTTAATTTTACTTTGTACTTTGGTCCATTAAATTGGAATGTTGATTTTCACACCATATTAAAATTAAGGCCAACCATGACATGAAAAATAGCTTTTATGCTAGATCTATATTGATTTTGTTTTCTTTTTGTTTCAACAGATTGAAACTGATGAAGAGCTGGAAGGAGTTAACTGATGAGTAGACATTACAACATTTCTTATATTTTGCAAGATGAAGCTGAAAGTCCCATGCAGGTAAAATTTTTAGGATATTTAGCACACAAATATTAAACGACCACCTATTAATTCACTAAAAAGGAAATGGAACTAAGTTTATGTTGCAAGCGTATATAGTGGAGGGTATATTTTATTCTAGTTCTGCACTTAGCACACAAATATTGATATCTTTCCTTTCTTTGTTTACAAAGGGAATTTGTTCTTATTTACAGGACCCCTCATTACTTTTTTTTTGTAAGTGGTCCTTTCACTTCTTGAGCAATGAAAATGAAGAAGAACACAAAATAAGATTAATGAAAATCTGTTTATAGGATGTATTATGGTTGATATGTATCTATTATTATCACTTTTTATTTGAAGTACCTACATTTTTTTTCTCTCATGTAGGATGATGCTTCTCTACAGTGGATGATGAAGGCATGCTGGTTACAAACCCAGGAGAGGAACAAAGAACAGATATTGACAGAATCATATCTAGAGATGCGGGCCTACTACACTTCATACGAGCAAGTGTGTTAATATACAATGTAGGTACCCCCAATAAACGATTGTAGAACACATATCATGCAGAAAGTTATAGATCTGACAAAGATATTTTTCATTGTCCGTTACTTGTAAAAGAATACTTGACTGAATATCACAATTGTGACTTAGATTTAAAATAAAATGTTGATGTAGATGAAATATAAGTCTACATTACGTATGTTTCAGTAGCATTATTTCCAGTACATCCTCTGGTCCAAGTTGTTGGGTCATTTTATGTCCAATATTTAACAGAGTATTATTCAATTATGAGCACAAGTTCACAATACAAGTATATTGTACACGTATTACTTATTTCATACCTTGTCTGATCCAAGCTCCAGCAGGCCTATCGTCTTAATGGGATCATCAGAAATAATCTAAGATGTGGTCAGTAACTAGTCTTGTAGGAAAAATAGTTTAGGTTTGCCCACTAGAACCCCAATGAATTTCAGTCCTTCGTCATTTTGTCAGAGCAGGTATCAGGGTGTATGTTATTAGTCATTGTTGATTTTCTTATACACTGCATCTTATTTCATTTTTCCATTCAACAGACTTGGGTTATCATCACAGCCCTTTCTTCTGAAAACTAGGCTACAACTGTATTGATGAATGCAGGGTACATCTACATGGGACTACGTCTTAAAGATGCCACCCTCATATAATGAAAGAGGACAGTAGAGATGGGTTTCAATTTGAATATTTACATGATATTTATTTATTATTAGTATTATATGTTTGTAGAATACCACATTCAATAAAGCTAATGAATTTATCATTTTGTCAACTTTCAAATCATTAAAGATAACTAATCATCAATGAATAAACATTATAATTTTAACAATATCAATTACCATCTTATAGGAGGACTGGGCAGAAAGATTTTCCTTGAAATTTTAGTGATAGTAAAGATCTTTCAATCTATATCAAAGATTGATTTAATCAATGATATTTTAATTATAATTATACATGTTGAAATTCATTTACCTCAATGGACTTCTGTATTTTAGAGGATTTGTAAATTATTACATTATTGCTGCTTCAAGTATTGTATGTAAGAAGGTTTGAAAGTCAACCCTCTAAATGCATTAAATATAGAAAGACAAAGAAAGACTGCCATTTCATCATTGCCTTTCGTATCCAAGCTACTAATTTTAATAGAATCATGTTTTGATACTTCCTAACTTAAGAAAACAGGGAGGGTGGGGGGGGGGGGGCTTGCTATCCTCTTCCTGGTGCTGTTTCAACATGGACCATGTAACTGGTTGCAAAAGTGTAAACAATATTATATTTATCATATGTTTATATTAGAAGGATTTAGAAAGTGAAAACGTTATGAATTATAGCATTTCTGTTGCTAGAAATAATAATATAAGTACAATGGCAGTGTTGATTGTTAAGGGAAAGGAATGGTTTTCCCAGTGAAATTAACGGTATAACCAATGTAAAATTAATAAAAAAGAGAAATTATTTTTTTAATTAAAAATTATACAGGACATGGCCCTCCTAACTAAAACCCTGGTACCACTTCTGGGTTGCTGTTGTTTTTTCTTTGGGGGTGGGGAGGAGGGGGGGGGGGTGGCAACCCAATTCAAAATTTCCAGTGTTAAATTCAATTGTCTTTAAAAAAAAACTCTTTTAGGTCAATGTTTCACTTTTTTTTCTTCAAGTCAGAACATTTTAATAAAATGATTAACATACTTTCCGGTCTCTCTGGTATCTAAATATATGTAAAGCTCCTGTGAAGTGAATCCAAGTGAATGTGGACAGTAATGAAGTGAATATGGAATGGTTGATCGAAGTGAGCACTAATTTTTTTTTTTTTTTTTTTTTGGGGGGGGGGGGGGGGGGGGGGCCTTCAAAATTTTTCACCCCCTCCCACCCGGATCCGCCACTGCCCTGTGCCACATAATTTGTTTGTCTAAAATAAGGAAACTTCACATCAGCATATTTAAAATGTATAATCATAGCCAGAGAATGTGTTGTTATATGGCTTATAGCATGTTTGGCCGGTTTAATGAAACAAAACAGACCCAGTTATTGATAGACTAAAAATGGAATACGATCTAAACATTATCTGTATTTCTTATTTAATGAAGGTCCACTCCGCGATATCGCGATGCATCCTGGGTATGAGGGGTGGAGCCTAAATAGCAAGCTTGAAATCTGTGAAAATGGAGGGTTATTATCATTGTTTGGTCAATAAAGAAATTTTCAAGAAACTCTTATGCTGGAATATTTATAAGTAGAGGTGTACTTTAGTTGGCGTTAATATTCATAAAAGAATGATACACGCCATTAAAACTATTTAAAAAAAACACAACATCGAGTGGAACTCCCATTTCCCGATGCATCCTGGGTACACCAGCTGTTTTACTGGTGATCGATAATACAAGTTCGAGCGCGTATTTCACCTAACGGTGATCGCATCAGAATAATCCACGCTGATTCGCTGAATCACTTGCGTTGCTAGCGCGCAGCGTGATGAATAAATTACCCATAATTCCGTACAGTAGATTATTTGACCTCTCTAATTACGCTGATACGCGTATTGTCTTTTACCATGTAGTGAACATCATTTCAGTATACTTTTCGTGGGGAGCATCCTACAGAATGCATAATTCATAAGGCTCATGAATTATGCAAGGGGGCTTATTTTGGCTTCTAATGGATCCGGACAAAATGGCGGAGCTTGGGGGGCCTGGTCACAACCCATAAGTTTTGAAGGGAAATTTCGACAAAATGGCAGCTTCCATGAGGAGCAGACGTAAATGTGGCGAAGTAGGGTCGCTTTGTTGTACTTGCAAGGCGATATTTTTTGGCCTACAGCAATGCTTTTTATATCAAATGAAACGTTGTTTTATTCTCCATGTCAAGATAAATTTTCATATTTGAGAGGTTAATTCCCCTTTAATACAAGAATATACTGCTGAATCTGGTCAAGAATCATTTCAAACTAATAACATACTTGTATTTGTATGATACGGACATAATAATGAAAAGAACGCTAATAGGTATGAAGTTTCTGTGTGAGAAGATGGATACTGATGAAAGGTGAGCAAGGAAGGTATTCAATATGCATGAGATGGAGTATGGAATGATGAAGGATGAAAGATGGATTGGGGTGGTGATACTCGAACAGAACGACATGGGTAAGCATATCAACGTTTTGGCCAATAAAAATTAAAGATACAGAATCAAAAGTGAGCAACGTATAAACAGTTATATACCAGTTATATTTTTTTATCGGTATTCGATAAATACCGAAACTAGGAGCAGTTTAGTAGTGAAAGTAATATAATCAGGAAGGGGAATGCACATTTTAAAAAATTAGCTGAAAGCCGATGTATAACTAAAGAAAGGTGAACAATCTCCAGTTTTAAAGTCTATAGTAAACACGGTTATTAAGGAAATTAAAAATATTAGCTTTTGACAAATACATGTACATTCATAAGGCAATTGTTTCGAAATTTATTATATCTAGACTATCTGTATTAAAATCGAGGCAAGATGAACAATTATTTTGAGATGTGCCATGATTTACCATAACCTATTAAAGATTTTGAATTAATTTTGGGGCACTTGTATGAAGACAAGTTTGAATGCCTCATAACAATTATTTCAGTCTAACAGGATGTAAGTGAAAAGACTTACACGTAAAACACATAATGCAATAAAACACACAAAATATGCGTGTAGCAATTAATCAGTTTAAATTGTGATTTTTCTATGAAAAGGACATTATTTGCCTTATGTAGAAAATTTGCATATAGGCTATTTACTGGCTTAAACATGTAGAATGTGTAATCTGGTAGTACAAGGTTAAAATAAAACAACTTTAAAAAATATGACCAGAGAGGCAATCATGGGTTAAACAGGTAAGAAATGGAGAACGAGAGGAAATGCCTTCTAATGCCTAGTTCACACCGACGCCGAATGTCGCGCTTTAAATCGGCGATCAATTCGGCGTCATTTTTGTTTACTTTTCAAAAAATCTCACGATCTCCTAAGATATGTTATGCTAAGTTCACACCGACGCCGAATTGATGGCGAATTAAATCGGCGAGCAAAGCGGCGACAAAGCGTAACAAAGCTTAATTAAAGCGTAAAGACCATAATAGAGCGTAAGAAAGCTTTGAGCAATTCGGGACATTCGGCAAGAGCGCCAAAAATTTAAACTCTGTTAAGCTTTCCTACGCTTTGAGCAAAACTTTGATAAGCTTTGTGACGCTTTGATAAGCTTTAATACGCTCTCCCCGCTTTACGCAATTCGTTACAGATCGCCTCAAATTTTTAAACAGTTTAAAAATTGTTGGCGCTCTTGCCGAATGTCCCGAATTGCTCAAAGCTTTCTCACGCTCTATTACGGTCTTTACGCTTTAATTAAGCTTTGTTACGCTTTGCCGCCGCTTTGCTCGCCGATATAATTCGCCACCAATGCGGCGTCGGTGTGAACTTAGCATTACCGAGCACTATAAGTTCTCTATGTTTAAAGTAGTGCTTGCATATCCAAAATGTTATCAAACTAATTCATTTTCACTGGCTACCTGCCTTAGCAACACACGGAATTAAGAAAAGACTTAACTCCGGTTCGTTGACAATCGGCCGTAGACGAAAGACTTCATGCATGGCTGATCGTCAACGAAACGGAGTTAAGTCTTTTGACAATTCTGTTTTTGCTACGGCAGGCAGCCAGTGAAAACGAATTCGTTTGATAAAATTATGGATATGCAAGCACTACTTTAAACATACAGAACTTTGTCATTCCTTGCTCATTTTTTTTGTGATTGAGGTGTCATATGAAAGGGCAGAAACTCAACTTTCTAGAAATGTGATTTTCTCTTTGAAATTCAGATATCGTCCGCCAAATGACTTTTTGGTTTCCCCTCTTCAAATTCCTTTGAAATCACTCATGCATGAAATATGCATCAGGTGAGTTGCATCAAATGAAAGAGGACGATCTAAGCTTTCCAAATATGTGTCATGTATTAATTATAAATGTGACTAAGTTATGATAAAACATCGATCATTCTCGGTTTCGTTTTTTTCTGGGACGCACTGTATTATCCTCACAACAACAACAATAGTAACGATGATGT
Source organism: Strongylocentrotus droebachiensis (assembly GCA_035222895.1). Taxonomy (NCBI): domain Eukaryota; kingdom Metazoa; phylum Echinodermata; class Echinoidea; order Camarodonta; family Strongylocentrotidae; genus Strongylocentrotus; species Strongylocentrotus droebachiensis. The sequence goes on along the minus strand of JAVYIG010001935.1, from coordinate 133,303 downwards.
TGTTGATAAGAATGATGATGATGATGATGATGATGATGATTATAATAATACTACTAATAGCAATACTAATGGTAAGAAGAAGATAAATAATAATAAGATAAAATAATAAGAAGAGTGATAATAATAATATAAATAATGATAATAACAAAACATACAAATACAAATTATGATGGTGAAGAAAAAAAATAACAATACTAAGACAACAACTTCTGCTACCACCACCACTACTACTAATACTACTACTACTAAGAATAATAAAGAAGAAGAATGAGAGCAATTACATAAATAATGACAATAGCAATATTACAAATATAAATGATGATGATGATGAAAACAATAATTGCAATACAATTACTGCTACTACTCCAATTAATATTAATATTAACAAAGTATATAATAATGAGGAATGATGATAAAAGAGGATACGCCAAAATCAGATGACTCATCAGTGATCTAGTCTTCCTCCCTTACCCACATATTTGCTGCTATAATAGGACATAGCAGTACTACATGTAAAATAGTCGACTAGAATTCTTTCACCCTATCAAGTTTGCGAGTGAATGCCAACGATGAAAATAATCTCTATCAAGGGCGACTCTAGTATGTTACGTTAACTTCATAACGTCATACAAAATGACTACCGTTGAACATAGAGCGACTATAGACGTAAAGAAAAAAACATATATATGCCAAGCTGTTTACCTGGGCCATCTTTTCGTTGTAACTTCGTCTGTCTCTAGATGCCATGTTTGCTATACGTCCGTCTGATTTTCCTGAAAACAATGCCTGGCCTGAAGAATGCCTTATTCTACTTGAAACTTTATAGCTTAAAGTCTGGGTGAGAATCTTGGTGTTGAATGTTTAGCTCGATTTCACCCCGTAAATGACAAAGGCATAACGGTTCATGTTGCGTACATAGAACATACGGGGAATCCCCGTTCATGTTCGTACCACGTCAATGATTGCTCTGTGATGGCTGACAAGGTTAAAGTTCACTTTAGTCTGCGATACTCATGAGTTGGTGATTACATTATAAACAGGTTCAACATGATGTGCCGACTTTGGACCGAGGACAAAATTATATAGGATTGGACAATAAAAATAAAATAAAATGAAGGTGTGCAAGGAATTGCACCATCCAATTTGAATCATTGACGAATGTTAATACCTTTATGTAAATCGATTTTTAAGTTTAATTTTGATTTGTTCACCTTTTTTTAATTATGTACTTGAATGCCATCTTTATATTTGACATTCCGACTTGTAATTTATGGATCACCAAATCCGCTGTTTCATTTTATATATGCATGTATATAAATTTTGTTGATGGGCTATTAAAGGTTTTATTGGATCTCCCCATCCTTTAAATTACACTACATTGGCAGTCATTAGAAGAATCTGAGTAATTGTACCCAATATGCATTTGAAAATACGTATATTTTAAAGTCATGTAAAGAAATGATGACGGTCAAGCCGTCAAGGTAACGGGAAGTTTCCACTTTGATCACAGGGAATTTTTCTTCAATGGTGTATGTTAAATTCGCTTTCTATCAACACAACACCATGACATGTTATAAACAAGTCAACATTCGATTATATGAATGTCCTACCAGGATGACTGGCAACATACACTCGATTCTAATATGTGAACGTCTTGTAAATTAATTCCCAAAGATAGTTTGTAATCTTTAAAGACAGTTAAATAGGTGTGGTAGAGCAGAACTGGTCTCGTAACCGGATGGTCCCGGGTTCGAAACCAAGTTAATGCGCTCGTACCCTTTGGTAATGCATTAATCCTCATTACCAAGTCAAGTCACTCGGAGAGAACTTAAAGCCGTCGGTCCCCGGGCTGCTTACCAACAAGCATGCACATACTTTCTTATCAGTCAGATAATACAATCATTATAATCATCATCATCATCATCATCATCAAAAAAAATCAGCTCAGAGGATATCTACTAGAAGGAATTAGCATGTAAATGATAACTTCTTTGTATGCAGAAGTGTTCACCGCTATGAAGTAAGCTGTATCTAAGATCTTATAAAATAACAGCAATTGTGCATTACATTGTATTTCAATTAACATTAGGAGAACATTGATATTATGTAAATTGTTCTATTATTAAGGTAAACAAAAATTGCATTACTTTACATACTTTACAAATAAAGGAATGACGATGAAGGAATATTTTGTGTCTCATAGTTATCATATGCATTTATTGTAAAAGTATTTAAATTCGTCATATTTATCAGCATGTAAATGGTAACTTCTTTGTAGGCAGAAGTAATTACCGCTATAAAGTAAGTTGTATTCAAGCTGTATCTAAGATGTTATCACATAACTGAAATTTCCCATTAAATTGTATTTTAATAAACATTAGGAGACTATTGATATTATGTAAATTGATCTATATATCATTAAGATAAACAAAAATTGATTGTAGCAATTAAATATTGTATTTCAATTAACATTAGGAAAACATTGATATTATGTAAATTGTTCTATCATTAAGGTAAACAAAAATTGCATTACTTTACATACTTTACAAATAAAGGAATGACGATGAAGGAATATTTTGTGTCTCATAGTTATCATATGCATTTATTGTAAAAGTATTTAAATTCGTCATATTTATCAGCATGTAAATGGTAACTTCTTTGTAGGCAGAAGTAATTACCGCTATAAAGTAAGTTGTATTCAAGCTGTATCTAAGATGTTATCACATAACTGAAATTTCCCATTAAATTGTATTTTAATAAACATTAGGAGACTTTTGATATTATGTAAATTGATCTATATATCATTAAGATAAACAAAAAATTGCATCACTTTACGAATAAAAGAATGACGATGAAGGACTATTATGTCTCTCATCGTTATTATATGCAAGTATTGTAAAGTATTTAAAGTCGTCATATTTATCTACATGTACTTCTGAAATTATTGTTAGATTGTTATTTTGTTAGTGAAGAGGTAACTTCCACTTTTAAACCAAAAAATTCCTTTAATTGAATGATATTTACTTGCTACAATAGCAGGTATCAGTTCCTTCTCCAAAACAACAACAAAAACCACCACATCTTAAAAGTCAGATCGTTTTTTTCAGTTGACTTTATTATACATGTAAAAAACAAGTGCATATATAAAATTTCCCTCAAGGTTTAAAGTAAAACACCCAAATATACAATATAAAATATACAAATAAACATGAATATGAAATAAACATAATTACAAATAGTTTTATAAAAATGTATGGATTACTTTTTGTTTTGATGAATGAAAAATATTGCCCTGAATAATTCTCTCCTCATAACGTGGATATTCTCTTATTTCCGCTTACATTTCTATGCCAAAGGATATTGTTGTGTAGTATCGTTCCAAAACCCAGTAAAGTACCCTCATAGTTGAGATGCACTTGAAAGCCAACTTTATATCTTTATAATCCTTCCCCATAGAAAGACCAAGTGCATCCATAATCTCCTTCCCAGGAAATACCACCACTGTTATGTTTAAGCCCATACATAAAACTACGGAGTAGTCCATTGTCTTGGCGGCTCTCATTCATGTCTTTGTCCCTTTCACACAATGTAACCTACCCTCATATTACTTGTATCCTTCTGGATAAATATTACATGTTCTAGCTTTCTGAAAAGGAGTTGAGTTTTGATCACCATTAGATCAAGACCCTCTTTCTAGCTGGCTCTCTCTTCATCTTGTGTTTTACATAATGTGGAAGTTCGTAATGATGTGACGGAATCGAGTCTCCAAAGTTTGGAGATAATAAATACTCTTGATATGACTACAGAATTGCTAGCCTCTCCTTGCTGCTTCATATTTATGTACCTCTCCTACTGCCGATAACTCAATACACCGATCCCAACACGACATGGTGGAGAACCCGGTTTTAATTTAAAAGAAGCTTTCCTTGATATACTTATTATTGCGATCGAGGAGAACACGGTTTTGAAGAATTTTCTTCAATAAAAGATCGAGGAGAACCCAGTTTTGTAATATATTCCTACTTAATTCTGATTGTGAGGAGGACAACTGAAGTGAACATTTAATATGACGACGACAGCTGCAGCCTGATATGATACCATGCATCATGGACCAGATCGACCAAGGCCTCGAAGATGGTAACCTGTCGACTGGCGACGACGAGGATGAAGACGATGACAAGGACGACAACGTCAATGCACCAACAGCTTCAACAGACCACGTTGGATAGACAACGGACCTGGAACGTACGACATCGACAAACATTTCACGCCCATGACATCGACTGACAGCATATGCACCCAGGACCATGATGAGGACATCGATGCCTCGATCACTGTTACTTCACTACACCCATATTTTTTGCTCAATAACTTTACAACCTGAACTTTCTACTTTTTTCTTCTTCATACTTAATGTATGATCCACTGTTTTAAAATTTTAACACACCAGACAGATTGCTAGTTGGGTAAGTGATCATTTTGTGTTCCAAGTTTGTGAGTGAGTGTGTAAGAGAGGATAGTGTTGTAGTTAATTGTTGTAATACTTTTAATAGTGTACATCTGCGTAATTTATTTGCAACAAATTCGTAGTAATTACATGTAGCTAGTTAATTGTTTTTAATACTTTTAATAATGTGCATCTGCGTAATTTATTTGCAACAAATTCGTAGTTTGCACTAGCTGTCTTTTCTTTCTGTTCACTGACCTTGACCAAAATGACCCTAACTGACCAGACAAGTACGACTGTGGTGACACATTATAATATATGTAGCTAAACATGATAAATGATTTGGAAGTTTAATAAATTACATCACCACCCTATATAAGCTTGTCTAAGACTAGATCAATTGCTCAGGGCTTTCGTAATCCTGCCAATCTGCAGTGGAAAAGGTGAGACAATATAATTTGTGATTTAAGGGTAATGTCACATGCTAGTCTAAACTATTAATTAGCTTATCACTGTTTGAGGCTTTTGTAAACCTGCAACATTTCTGCAGTTAAAAGATGGACAGATTTTGTGTGATTGTGTTTTATTTTGATTCTATCATCTTTTCGTGTTTCGTATTCATATTTTGTAATTGTAGTTCAAAATTTTAATTGAGTGGAAATTAGTTTAATGAATGAAATATCTAAATATTCACCCAGGGTTATAGATGCAATTACCAGTGCAGGCAGTATGACGCATAAAACTGACAGATAGTCAGTTCACTTCATAATTTAAATGAAGATTTGTCTCTGCGATATTGGTTAACTGAACAAACCATGTGCATATAGATACGAAGTTTGTTTTATTAAATTACTGTAACTATTGTTGTTGTTCTCACTACCACGAGGCTGATTAAGAAGACACTAAATTACTAACTATTGACCATATACTTGCGACAAACAGACTATATACTCAGAGGACACTTTGCAGTATGACACTTACTTCGGACCGGCACATTATGAAACATATACAATATTAGTGAGTTGATAGGAAGTCAATGATACTGACTTATGTTTGGATTTGTTTTAAAGGAATTCGCTTATTGTATTGTCGGAATAGGAATAGATTTGTATTAGCTGTTAATTGATCATAATTGCTGTTACATTCTAATTCTTACGTCGCTTTTGATTGACAAATTTGAAAATATCTGTTTGAGGTTTAATTGATTTTGATTCATTATTTAAAAGTTTTACGATTGTACAAATATTTGATTAATAACGGGATAGGTATATGATTGTACTGCATTTCCATGTTCCTTTTATAGGTCTTGTAGCATGGGCTTACTTTCATTGCCTTGAGCGCACCCGTTGCTTTCATATTTCATATAATTATATAAGCTTGAAAGGTGATCATAATCACAACATATACTTACTGAAATTAAGTATCAAACTCATTTAGATACAAAGTAACAATTTGTTTGAGTTCTTTATTCATTGGATCATTGCTCATTCTTTGGTTAGTGTACTTGATTTTACAGAAAAGAATAAGGAGCATAATTTGTATTTGAGTTAACCTGGATTTTTTTCCATTAAGGTTAGTTATCATTTGTTCGATTTGCATAATAGTCTCCACTGTTTTTGTTTAGTAAATGTGTTTAGAATAGACTCAGTGCTTAAGCAATAATTATTACTATTATAAGTGTTATCAGTTTGTGCTTGTATAGTCTGTATAGAATATGGATAATTTTCATGTAGTTAATTTGTAAATGTGTGTGAGAGAGATTTAAGAGGAATTGGAACAATAATCACATGTTTCGCTTTATTAACTAGGTTTTGTTTATTGTCCTTTAATAAGGAATGAGTGCCTCATTTTCCAAAGAAAGGGGATGTTGTGTAGTATCGTTCCAAAACCCAGTAAAGTACCCTCATAGTTGAGATGCACTTGAAAGCCAACTTTATATCTTTATAATCCTTCCCCATAGAAAGACCAAGTGCATCCATAATCTCCTTCCCAGGAAATACCACCACTGTTATGTTTAAGCCCATACATAAAACTACGGAGTAGTCCATTGTCTTGGCGGCTCTCATTCATGTCTTTGTCCCTTTGACACAATGTAACCTACCCTCATATTACTTGTATCCTTCTGGATAAATATTACATGTTCTAGCTTTCTGAAAAGGAGTTGAGTTTTGATCACCATTAGATCAAGACCCTCTTTCTAGCTGGCTCTCTCTTCATCTTGTGTTTTACATAATGTGGAAGTTCGTAATGATGTGACGGAATCGAGTCTCCAAAGTTTGGAGATAATAAATACTCTTGATATGACTACAGAATTGCTAGCCTCTCCTTGCTGCTTCATATTTATGTACCTCTCCTACTGCCGATAACTCAATACACCGATCCCAACACGACAATATGTCGGTTATATTGCACTCTTTCATCTACTGGTTGCTATACTAAATTATATTATATACATATATTTAATCAAATAATATATTGCATCGAATCAAAGATCAAACATGCTGATATTTTATTCATCATTTATGAATTACATCTGAATTGTAGGGAGCAAAGTGCATTTTGATAACAGTACAAACGAATTTATGGAGATCGTAGTTTCTGTTCTGTTCACATTTCTTTTTAGCCTAGGATCTGCTTAACTATGGTATTACGAACCGATTAACTAATGCAATTAACGGGGATTAAAATGGATATCGCAAAAATATCTGGTTATAATGAATGTGACACACAAGAATCAAACTTTCTCCTGGGTACAGTATGCAATGGAATATTCATTATCTATTGACTGACATAAATATAAGAAAGTGTGCAAGCAAAAATATATAAATACCTCGTTACCTGGTAAAAATACTTAAAGTTCGCTAAGCCTATATACCGTTAAGGTGTTCAAAACGTAGTCATTTCCAACTTGTTATTAAAATGTTTTACAACGCTCTAAATGTCACATTAATTGTGATTCTCTCACAAACGATATGAAATGACATGTTTAATTAATTTAATTTCGACTAATTGATTTAAAAGAAAATTATTTAATATCTTATGTAAACGAAACCGACAGATTTTTTTTTTTTAAATATTCAAAAGGCGTTAAACCAATTGAATTACAAACACTGAGCCCTTAATTTCTGTCAAATCTTAACGAAGCGTATACCACAAAAGACTATCAAAAAATATCTGGAATCGTAAACGCTAAATGTGGATCAAGCCTAAGTAAAGAAAAGTAAGGTTCTTATTAGAGATGTATGCAAGTATTCAGGTACATGGCTTATGGATAATTACCTGGAATTAGTATAATTAAAATCATTGTATTCGATTAGTCAACTACTGTAAATATAGCTATTGAAGACACGTCGAACAAAATTGAATTTGATTTTTTAGTAACTGCGGAGTTACCAATCCAGACACGATAAAAATGAAATGCGTCTGTTCTTCAGGCAAATCATAGTATGTCATGTACCTATGCAATTTGGTATCATATTTGGGATGGGTGAATAGGTTTTTGAGGGGAGGAAAGGCTCTAAGTAAGTCCACTCAGTGTTTGATTGATGATAGTGGAATTTGAAGAGGCGTCGGTTATAGTTGTAGGAGACGTTATCTCATTTGTTCCGTTTATAGTTGTTGAATCTGTTGTCAGGTCGGATGTGACAGTTGTTGGGGCCGGATGAGAAGTTCCTTGTGAAGTGGCAGGTGTATCTGTTGTTGAAGGTAAAGTAGTTTGAGGATGCCAGGTAGTCGATGGCGGGAGCTTGGTAGTGGTGGATGCAGGCAACGGATTTTTAACTTCCACAATGTAATAAATGAGACCTGCTAGAGACATCAAGAAAACAATTAATGAAAGAACTGATACAAGGATCGAAAGTTTGTTCTCTTTCATGGACGTTATACCTCCACTCCCTTTAGGAATATGCCTCTTCTTGACAGTGTTCTGGAGAAACTGTTTCAGGTCATCCCAGTTGCTTTCCTGCATCTCAACTGGTCCTTTCAGCTTACCACACATCATAACAAGGGCAGCATTCTTGAACGTTGTTCCTTGTTTGGTCTTGAATGATTCCATTTCTGTCAGGTACTGGTCAGGTTTTTCCAACTTCTTTTCTGGAGGGAAGTCGTGCACTATCACACACACGTTCTGTTTGCCTAAATAAAAGACGAAATGAGAAAGAAATATTCAGATCACTTCACGGGACATTTCCATGAAAAAAAATCGGTAGGATGTGATAACCCATCATAATCGGAGCAATAAAGCTTAACCGATGCTCCTTGAACAATAAATTTAACCTGAACTTACGTGATGTCAGATTAATGATTTGTTTAAAGTTCCTGAATATTCCTGATAGACGTTCACATGGTCGTAGTTGGTTTGTTTGGAATGCAGTTTACTTTACAGAAAAGTTCAGTCGCATGAAGAACCTTGCGAGCTAGTCTTATGAAAATTTTAACATAGTTACGTTATTGAATTTTATTATTTACATGTATAAAATGAATTAGTATAGAACCTGCTCAGTCCGCATTGATTGTCAAACATATTATATTTGTTTTTAATTGTTCGTAATTGCATGTTTTAGAGATTTCTTATCATTGTTTTAGAACGTGGATTACGTTGTGATATATACCTAATGTCTTTGCAGCGTTGGGCAAGAATTCAGTGTAAAGGGCATCCATGACGTCAGTAATAGAACATCTCCTATTTTCGATGGAATGACAGAGGATCATGACATCCATCCCCTTTCCTTTGACGGAGAAACGATCAATGCCACTGTAGGGAAGTTGGAAATACTGGACATCGGGTTGGATAGTTCCGAATCTGTGGTTGAACTCGTCGATGAATCCCTGCACGTTCCGTTTAAGAGCAGACGTGCAAACAAACACCTTGCATGGCTATCGGAGAGAAACAGAAGATAGATAACTGCACACCTTGTTCCGTGTTTACCTATACCTCTCCAAGGACTGCGGGGGGGGGGGGGGGGCGGGGGGCTAAACAGACTCGGGCTCGGCCCGGAGGCTTTTGTGGAATCAATTTTGGGGATGGTGGTGGTTGGGCAGGGGCTCCATGGGCTTCTGTTACAAGTAATGACAGTGATTTTCTTCCCTTTATAAAGAGGAATCACCCCAGCCACCCCTTCCCCCCTCCCGCGGCTCCGTGGCCCATGCTCAGTCAGTCGAACATACAAATTTCAACTTTGTTTACTATTTTTCAATCGCGCATGAAACAAAAATTGTCTTTGATAATAACATACTTAACATGAACTGTAAATTGTTTATGAGCATTTGTCTACATCAATAACACACTTCTTGTAATGGCCAAAATTAAACTGATTGAATCTTTGCGCAGCACAAAACGTACGACCATTCGGTACAAGGGTCAAACCATTTAATTAATTTAATTAATGACGCGAAACTTATGAGCTCCTAAAAGGATGCCGTGACTAACGACAGTATCTTTAAAACAAAACAATGATCTATATAGTAGACTAAATTAGACTGGTGCTCCCCCCTCCCCCAATGACTGCGCCCACGGCGCTACGCCACTGCCCAGTCCGACCTCATGTTGTTTAATATTATTTTTATTTTTTAGCAACAGCCTTATTGTAGTTCAAGCTCGAATGCAAACTATCCTTACAATATGCATATCCCTTTCTCCCCAACTTCTCTCCACTTCTACATCAGTCATCACACCCAAGCTTTCTCTCTGTATTTCTCTCACACACATACACAATCACTATCTACCCTTGCCCCCCTCCCCTCCTATCCCCCCACCCCCTCTCTCTCTCCCTCTCTCTCTCTTACTCTGTCTCTGTCTGTCTTCCTCTCTCTCTCTCTCTGTCTGTCTTCCTCTCTCTCTCCCTCTCTCTATCTCTATCTCTGTCTCTCCGAATGTCATGACAATAATCCGCCTTTACCCATCGTCTTTACCTACCTTTCCTTCATTGTTCTCCTCATTCAAAATTCGATAGCTCACGTTTCCAGACATATTCAATTCCTGCAGTAGGCCTGATGACGAATGATAATGCTATGCACTCTTAACGGTTCATGTTGTTAAGTAGTGCTCACATGAGTGCCACACGCCTTACAATCAACAGACCCGGCAGCAGACATCATGTGACTTGTGGAATAGTCTGATAGCCATCATATAAATTTATTTTTATTTTTTTCATTTAGCTTCCTACTGACAGAGTCTACAATGGTGTACTTTGGCATTGCAGGAAACACTCATGGAATCGATGTACTAGTATCCTGAACATATTATGACCCGGGAATTTTCTGCGACATGTACTGTACGCATGTTCAGTGACCTCGACTTCTTCATAAATCGATAAAAACCAGGTATAAAACCAATAGGCCTGATAAAAATGTAGCAAGAATATTTCATGTCTCGATATATTATGAGGTTTTTGTTTTAGAAAGGGGTGAGATAACATTCATGTGATATTAAGAGTCTGAGGGTTTGGTAGCCAGTTTTCTTCAGTACGGGGAATCCCCATACGTATTCCATGAACAGTACACAGTACGTCTTGAGTAATTCATGAAGTTAGAGATCCGAAGTAAGCATTCGCATGGATTGAATATGTTGAGTTTTTCCATAATATATTTTGAAATACACATGTTTAGCATTCATGGTGTGCCCTCTCGTGATTCAATGGATTGATCGTTATAGACGCAAAATCGGCGTTTAATTTGCTTTAAGGCCTAAATACCTCTTAAATTGTTTCGCCCGTCACGCCACTGGGGTGTATGACCCAGATAATAAAGTCATAGCCATAAGGGCACGTGCCCCCAAAATAAACTGGCGAAAAAACAGGCAGAGGAAGAGAAAAAGAGACAGGGAAAAAGAACATAAGAAGATTATACGATCCGCTCCCAAACCCTTTCCGAATTGATGATGACCTTGGTGGCTTGGTAATTCGCATTTCTTCAGCCAAGTGTGAACGGTATACCACCCCCCACCCCCCCCCCCCCCCCCCCCACCCTACCACGCCGCCAGCGTCATATGAAAGGATAGAAATGAACTTTCTAAAAAATGTAATTTTATCTTTGAAATTCAGATACAGATTCAGATTTAATAATGTACATTATAAACCTCTCTTTATTATGTTGAATAAATCTATTCATCTGATTAGTCGAAATTGGAGTCGTGATTTTAGATTTTAGCCAAGCCCGCCTACCGGTCAATAGTTATTTTAAAGATGCCCTTTAATTGCCGCGGGTAGTATTCAGGGAATTCATTATTACCAATCATTATTTTCTACCTCAGCAGGTGGGTGGGGGGGGGGGGGGCGGTTAGAGCTCCAATGCAAACGCCGTGCGATTTAAATTGTTTAATGAAGTGGTTCATAAGAATTATTATTTCATACTTAAGGGTATGTAATCCAAATGTGTCCTTCTGATAAACGAGATTTTTAAAAGAGAAAGACGATCAAATGGAGACGAATGAGGCCAATGCAAATTGATAATTCCGGTGTTTATTTGTGTATCATCTCACAACTAAAAGTCTTGCTACACAACTGGTCACATGAGGTAACAGGTCACATGACACAAGGAGACAAGGTTGTAGTAAAATCTCTCTACATGCCCCCTCCGATCCCCCTCCTTTTCTCTACTCTTCTTTATCTCTTTTACTGTCTGACCTTAGAACTCTCTCTCTCTCTCTTTTTGTTTACTGTGGAAGCCTGCCACTCCATTTAGTCTTGGCAGTTCAAAGAAAATAGAAAAGTATATACATGTAGTTTACCATTAACCCAGCAGCATTACATTACGAAAGATATTCTGTAACGTTGATCACTAGCGAAAACTAGCACTACGACATCGTATATTGTTCTATAAATAGTATTAGTAATCGTTTTACGTGTTACAGTATTCATGATTGTTTTGGTAGCTACATATTAGAATTATTCTTCTTAGAAACGTAACTTATTTCAATTTCAATTTATTCAATTTACGATTATTCAATTCAACACGTCCAAGGACTAGAATAAGTTACCTGACAGCGTTATCAACACGGGATCAATTGATTCTTTTAGGTCCCATGCGCTACAATTCCTAAAAGATTGCTTTATTCCATGACCACGTGCTTCGTTTCCGTGTCTTTATATGGACTAACAAGTCTGTCGACATGTACAGAAGAAGAAGAAGAAGAACACAAACTCTTGTTTCATATGGAAGTAGATGCATGAACGCTTTTACATTCTCTAGCATTTAACTTCTTTCGGTTTTGTACGCATTTTAGATGTACATGTATATAGCTTATCATCCGTTTTATCATATTATTTATCATGCTTTTCATTGATCACGATTCTGTAGTTTGGTATCAATTTCCTTTGCTAATCTCATGACTTTTAATCTCCATTAGCTGCCCCCATCTTTCTATCTCTCTTTTCCCCCTCGCTCACTTTCTCTCTCTCTCTCTCTCTCTCTCTCTCTCTCTTTCTATGTCTAACACAAAGTATATTAGTCCTAAGAACTGAACGTGGCGCTGAGATTAAGCCCAAATTTATACCCGATACTTGGAAAAAAAAGTTGTCAAATGTAACTTTTTTTTTAAATCCAATAATTGCCCTACCCAAAGATTCGTTTGAGCTTTACCTCATTGCGTCATGATTGCAGTTCCATTTGTTCATTGTTAAGTTAATGATTATGGAATACCTGATTATCATACCTTATATCAGCATCAAGGTAGAGTTTGAATATCAAAACATGACTATGAAAGTGATTATGATTCATTAACATGATTAGAATCATAGAGCGCTTACTACCCCAATCATGTCGGCCTCGATCAATGTCAATACGTAGGACGAACATTATTCATCGCATTTATGACGAGGATAGCACGACGATTACTCTCTATGTCGATGGGGACGTTGAATTTTCCATCCGGAGTATGGGTGGCTATCAACGTCGGCGCCGTGGGCATTGATCTTGGTCGTACCTCTACTAGCGAGTTGCCATCGGCAAAGCAACTACGGCGATGCTGCTTGACAACATAAAGGTCTTCAAAGATGCCCTGGGGTAGTTCATATCCATCAGATGAATTCATTGGGTCCATCATTCCCATTGAAGTCATCACAATGTTCTTCCGAGTCTGAGATATGTTAGACATCATTGATACTTCTTGTGAGCTCTTCACACGATTAATTAAGGTAGAAGAAGGCATTTTAGGAATCGATGCCGGTATACTTATCCTACCGTCTGGTAAACGAATAGCTCCTGGTCTATGGTGTAAACTCGTGACATGCAAGACTCGTTTCTTTTGATCGGGACTGTTTTCTGATAGTAATATCGCAGGTCCCGACGAGGGCCGCTGATATTGCTTATGGTTCCACATGAGCGTAGTCTGATCTAAAGAATCCTCTAAAACTGGAGAGGTACATAAACTTGACAGATATCCGAGTGGTTGTACGGTGCCTGCTTTCTCAAGGTAATTTGAGACCGAGTCTGTCCTAGCTGGAATAGTGGACGGAGCAGACAAATCTACCAAATCTTTTCTCAAACAAACGCTTTGTTTTTCGTCTGCCACCACTTCCTCTGGGAGTACCATAGAAGTTTTCTTGAAAGGTGGACAACCAGCACTTACAGAGGAGCTCGTCACTTGACCTCCAGACTTTATTGAACCTGCCACGTCTATGAATCCAATGTTTGCTCCATCCGTCCCATTCGTCTGTATGATTGGAGTAGCTAGACACGTTTTCCTGTGTTCGCTGACGGAGAAACTGTTTTCTTGGAGTAAAATGCTACCCCCTAAGTTTGATCTACTCGGAAAAGGTTGGTCTCCGCATGATGTATTGTTGATAATCGCCTTCGTTTGCTCACTGTTTATCAACTCTTTCCTTTCCATGACTGATTTGTCTCCTTTAGAATCGTGAGAAACGCCTTGATTTACCCCTGTCTCTGAAAATACCGTATGAATTACATCGCCAGACATCTCCATGCGACGTACAGGTACCCCGTGTATTTTCTTGGTATCCGATTTTTTATATCTCCGTTGTACATCGATGGAACCTAAATAAATAAAATAAAAAAATAAAAAAGATGTGTTGTAATTGAATACGTTTTGAATTTCTGCATACTTCCTATATCCCTTTTATTGACACATTGATACTGTCTTCGTGCACAGATCGATCCAAATTTGATAGTTAATCTATTCCTTTCCAGGTTTTGAACTTACTACACTGCATTCTAGTACGACATACATTGCAATATCTTGTATGTATGACCTTCTCACAAGAGGTAGAGGGTGGTACGGTGAGGGAAGGCACTTACTATACCATGTTGTAACTATCATAAGTACCCTTAGGATTCGCAGTGTTTTAAAGGGTTAATATACCTTGATCAGCAAGACAGTCACTTATATTTGTTCCTACCTGAGCAATCTGGCTTGGAATATCGGCGTTGGAGTGCTCGAAGCAAATCTGGATCCCCTAGTGCAAGCATGAGCCTTGCTGCTTCCTTTGATCTGATAGTTGACTTCTCATGGAAGATACGATGTAATGCTCGGTAACAAGCCTTGCTTTCACCGGGCTGTGCCGTGTTGGGAGCCAACTCTGAAATCAGATGACGGATGTCAGCCTGTAAAAGACAGAGTAAAAGAAAATTAGTTAATCGATGTTCTGTTCATTGTTATACAAATTGAAATTCGTGTGTATTGATGAACTGTTGGGTACATGTATGTCTGCGCACCTAACATTTGGCTTGAAAATTGACAAGGGTTTTCTTTATATCATGATCGACATCCTTTTGTGCTCAATCTGATATTATTCCTGATACTCTTGAGAGCAATATTAACATTGCAAAAACAAAACTTCCTATGTCTGCGCACCCATGCATTCGTACAGGGATTTATACATAAAAGGCAAGTTAAAATTAGACCTTTCTCAATATCTTTGAGACTTAAATATCTTTGAGACTTAGGTATGTCTACTGTGTCTGATCTTTCAAAGAATTCGTCACCGGGTGGGTAAGGCTTTCCAATGGCCCAAAGGTAACCACTCTAAACTATGATCATAATACAATAATATCAATCTAAGCCAAACGAGTTAGATCTAGATCAAATACTAGGCCTAGGCTTACGCCTAAACCTTGATCAAACGAAATATTAGTTTTTTTTTTCGTTGGGGATACGGTATGTTCTGCTAAAACTAAACTGCTAAGCAGTGCATCTTTTCTGTCTGCTCTCCACACTGTTGTTTTTTTACCCCTGTTTTCACGCAAACTACATGAAAAATCTCTTCATACACAAATTTAATATCTAGATCTATTTCATCTTTCTTGAACGACACTACCCACCGCCCCAACCCTTTTCCCGTTAGCCTCTCTCTCTCTCTCTCTCTCTCTCTCTCTCTCTCTCCACTCTCTCTCTCTCTCTCTCTCTCTCTTACTCACTCAATGAAACTTTGAAAGGTAGGACTAGGAAACAAAAGATTCACCTTTATTAGTCGATACATCTTCATGTATTTGGACAGCTCTTTCTTCTTCTCTCGATCATTTGCTTCCAAACTTGAATACCAGTGCTTATTGCGAGGCATCTTTGCCACCTTCCCCTTATTTTTCGATGTTTTAAATCAGAATCAAATGTCAATATGTGTGAGGATCTGTACTAATCTTCTTCTTCTTATCGAGTCACTACACAAGTCCCGTCCAGTGGTCCACACAGGCTTTGGCACGGCAATTCACGGCTTCCAGGTCATCTTGGGTGCATGGTTCTGGCAGGAGTGGGCAGACTAGCAGGTGTTCCATTGTCTGTTCCTGGCCGCATTCACATGCCGTTTGTTCGTCTCCTAGACCCCACCTCTGTACTAATCGATCATACAGTACATATCCATCACGGCTTTGCGCATGTAGGTTGCTTATTTAGATTGCGCGTACGCGCGTTAATGGGTCAATAGTTCAACGCACTTTTAATGTAAACAAACCAAGTGCCGAATTGATGATGTCACAATGTGCTTAAACAATGCCACGCGCAACAATACTGTACGCGCGCAGTGCAGTGTGATACGGATCTAGAGAGTGTTATTTTGTATCGATTAATATTAATTCTATTTGTATTGTATTGTATATTTCACAGTGTTTAATTGACAAATTCAAACTGATTGTAACCTTCTCCAATACCCCAATGTGGGTGACATGAGAATAAATTGTCATTGTCATTGTCACTGGAACCAATCGGATCGCTCAGGCCCAAATTTACAAAAAGAAGTTAACAATTTTGTTTAACAATGGTACAAACCCCCATCGTGGACTAAAAATCAAGCGTGCATGCAGGTTACCCGTTTAAAAGTTTGGAACTGAACTTTGTGCACTCAATATGACCCATACATATTAAAAGAGAATACTTCATGTCAAAAAGGACAATGCAGTCATATACAAATAAAAAATAAAATTATATATAGATCTAGGCCTATATATTCATAAAAAACTGAAATACATAAAATCAAAGAATAGAAAGGACAAGGCCTATGTGTACGAATTGAAATTGAAAATAAAGAAGTTTTTAATACAAAAGCTGAGATCCAGCAATTAACCACCCATGTTATGATCACCAAAATAATTACGATTTTAATGCGAAATTACGATATTACTAGTGGGCACACGATATATGAAGATTCCCTTCTCCTTCTTCTTTATTATTACTATTATGATTATTATTATTATTATCACAAATATTATTATTATTATTATCATAATTAATATTTGTCATTATTAATTGTCATCTTTACCATTAGTATAATAGCAAGTTGGCTCAGTCAGTAATTTGAGCGTCAATGAATCTAGCCCATGTAAACAACTGCTGTTTGCATTATGTTAACGCGTCATCACCTGTTCGATAGACGCGGGTAAGTTGCAGTGAAAAACACTTCGTCCCTCGGATAGGATGTTAAATTGAGGCCCTGTGTAGAGAAGAGTCACCAGCTTGTTAAGAAACCACTTCATTATTCAAATTAGTCCAGATTCTGTCGTTTTGTTATGTATTTGTTATTCTTCAATCTGAAACGCCTCCTTAACACACATCTCACATAGATCGCGCAATCCCCGAGCACAATTTTTTTTTTGTTCCGGAAATTTGAAGATTTGACCATCCTTAAGAACCCCAAAAAAGGTTTGTTTTTGTTATTTTGTTAGATTTTATTTGTTTATTTAAACAATTTGAGGAGGGTTGCCTCCAAAAAATACACGTAAAAAACATGAGGGGGTTCGCCCCCCCCCCCCCCCCCCCCCCCCTCTTCCCTGCGAACATGCCTGGTTTGATCTTGAATCTTGAGCCCTCACAATGCAATGTTACACCTGATTGCATTATTATGGTGGACCCGATTACGCACTCGGAGACAGAGGAGCTTCACGGTTTCTCCAATCAATCGTCTCTCTAAAAATCAACAGCGCCATCTCCTGACAGCCTTTCGAAATTTACTTGTCAACAGGTCCCTCTACCGCAACAGAGTTTCGTCATCCCCGTCATACTTTGGACGAACCTTGTAAACAAGCAAAATTCTCTGCTGCTAGCTGCTAGCTGGAGCCGACAAGTGTACCGTACCCAGGCTCGATACTATACCCGATTTATTGTGCAGACTCTGTGGCTCTGTTCTGTAAAGAATCACTCTGTCCGTGTATGTAGCTGTAGATGGCCGCCGCCTGGACTAGGAGAGGGCAAAGGAAAGCGGTGGAAAACGCTACTCGGGCAGGTGTAGCCTGATTTTTGATTGGATTGTGTTGAGCTGTTTTTCACTCAGAGTGAAGGAGTTCAATTTTGGCAACCTCAAGAGAGGGTGTAGTTCATCTCTCTACCTCGTAAGTATTTCTGCTAAATTTATCCAGCTCCCAGCTCCCTGTCACAGATCTCACACATCTGCATCGAAATTAGCATGATCGAGTTGTAAGTAGTTGTAACACCCGACTTTCTAAGTCAAAGCAGTTCGTTGAACAGGCTCCATGAGCAATACACATGGCATTCTTGGTCTGGGGCTACGGTGTACTCGAGGCGAGCATTTGTGTTTTGTTTTTTTTCTGTTTGAAAAATAAGCACATAGATCTAGACTAATCTACAACAAAATGTTTTAAAAATTTATTTTAAAAGTAATTCCTGCAAATTAGGAAAAGAAAAATTGGTTACAATCTTATAATCTTATATGTTAATTGTTAGGGCATTTCAAATGTATTATGTGCACATTTTACCATTCAAAGTATTCATAATGTTTTGGGATTATACTTTTTTAGGAAAATTCTCTGAATTATTAACCCATTGGTCACAGGTGCTCCTGTATATGCATTAAGCCGATGGAAATGTTAATTCAGTGTTGATGGATTAACTAGATGGATGGTGTATGTCCATGCACACTATGGAATTCGGCCTGACAAACGGTCCTCAATGTGGGAGACTAGTAAATGGAGGGAAAATAGGAAGAAGGAGGAGAAGGTGGAAGAGCAGGAGGAGGAGAAGAAAAAGAATGAGAAGAAGAAGGAAGAAGAAGAGGAAGAAGAAGTGGAAGAAGAAGAAGGAGGAAAGAAGGAAAGAAGAAGAAGAAGAAGAAGGAGGAGGGGAAGAAGAAGAAAAGGGAAGGAGGTAAAGGAGAAGAATGAGAAGAAGAAGTTTATTGAGGAGGAGGAGGAGAAGATGCAGCACTATGCTAAATTTGTTCACCAAGACTGATCATTTTTCAACATTCTTGTGTATCGTTTCCCATGAGCCCAAAAAATTCTCAGTGGGCTGCTTTAGTCTGTATTTTTTGGTTGTTATTTCTAATACTGCTGTATCTTTTAAATGGAAGGTGAAGAGGAAGATGCATAGAAGGGGGAGGAGGGGGAGATAACGTAGTGTTCAATTGGTAGTATTGCCTCTGGACTGGTATCTAGCTAGAAGATGAAAATGTGAAAAGAGGCTGACGTATTTAAAAATTAAATGGTTATCTTCATAGAATAGGAATAGAGGAAAATGATGGGGAAATTCAAATTGAAATTCTGAAAATCACAAATGCCGAAATCATCCTTCTTTGTTTTAAGTTTTCTACAGGTGCATGTAAATTCCATTTCATGTCGTGCTTTTTTTTTGTAGCAAACTGTCAACCTGATGATTGATCTTTCAGCCTGACTTGGTTACAAAGGCTGAAATTCCATTGATGATAATTGTTTCATAAACTTCCATTTCTTTATTGAGTGTGAAAGGATGTGGATGGATGATTTGTTGTCTGGTTTGTGTCTTTGTGATTGTGGTATCCTGTAATTATCTGATATGTGATTACCATTGTCTAGTATTCTCTATTGCAATATCAGTATATAGTTTTTTTCCAAAAAAAATGATTGTCTAAAAAAAAAGTAATTTTTAATTTTCCAGAGCCCTGCTCTATAGTATTGAATTAGTTCATCAATGGTATCATAATTGCCATTCAAAGTTTTCAGACATCAACACTCCTATGCTAAATACTTACCCCCCCCCCCCCCCCCCCCCCATTTCCTCAATATCTCATTATTGTCTAGACAAGTCTTGCTGTTTTCCGTATGTACACCTAAACCTCACCACCCGTAATGCAGTAGTTAGAGCAGATGCCACCAAAACCACAAAAATCACCATCCCAGGAAGTATCCCAAGTGTCATGGCTTCCAAATCATAACAATGCCATGCCATGGCGCTGTTATTTTCAGGATCCTGATAAATTGTTCTGTTTGTTGTATAATCTGATTTGCAGTAAACAGTTGTGGAAATAAAAGTGCAACTTTGTGTCACAACAAAGGTGTGGTAGTGTGTTCAGATTGACTTTGTCCTGGATCAGTCTAAATAAGAAATGGATTCATTTTTGGCATTGAATGACAGTAAGACTGGCCAGGTTAGAATTCTTTGTAAAATTGACAATGAAAAGGCAACTAGAAATAAGTTTTAAAAATTATTTGGGTTTTAGCCTGTTGACATTAGTGCCAGGGATGCCGGTGTCTTTGGAAAATGTATGCCAAGTATCTGGTTGATTCCTATGGTGAAATATCTAGTCTTCAAAATGGATAGATGACTGGCAGCAAACTAAATACATGTATACCCTGTGCCAATACCTCACCTAATAATCTTGATGAAGATCTTTATGAACATGTATAAATCATTACTTGATGATTTGAAAGAGATGTCCATTCAATAAAGTAGTCCATCTCAAACTATTGTAAATCTAGAAACAATTTGTTATTGGTACATCAGTTCCGGGTTTCTGCTTTTGTTCTTTCCAATCGTTTAATTTGATCTTTTTGCAACTTTGATCTCTTTTAGGAAAAAATATAGTGCCCATTTTCAGACTTTAATATATATATAGGCTTGAAAAAAAATACAAATTGAGCAAGTTATATTCACCATTAATGTTGATTTGTTAAATATTAAAGAATTCACACTTTCTCTTTTCCTGACCAATTTCAAAACTTCAAACACCTCAGTCTATAAGACTATATGCTGAAGTCATGTCTAATATTTGTGTTTTTTGCTTGTATCAAACTTCACAGGGGAAAGATATAGATCTGTCAATATGCTGCATTATACCATTTTGGTGCTATCAATGAGTGGTAAGTACATTTCTTCCTTTTATCTTTACTTTAAGTTTTGTCAGTGATATAAGAATATGACAGACCCAAAGAACCACAATGGAGTTACAATGTACATGTACAGATAGCTCTGTTGAAAGGCTTTGTATTGTGGGCTGACCCTGTCTCAGATTGTGGCAAACAGTCCACCGCATGCATATCAATGGGCACTGGTAGGGGGATGGGTTTGAGCGTCCATTCAATTTGCATCAGTTATCTCATCCCCCAGCTTAATACTTTGTGCTATGAGAGGGTTGGGTGGTATGAGGGGTCTTTTGTGTCATGTCAATTCCTGTTGAATAGAGAGAATCTATAGGCCCTGGGATACACAATGTAGGATCTCTGCTTGGCTGAGCCCCTTCAGGAGTGGGTATTCTTGGGGGCTATTGTTGAAGTGTCCTACTTAAAATACATGTAGGAACTCTTGTTGTGCCCTGTATGAGACTATTTTCTAACACCCTTCCAATTGTCACCATTGTGATGAATGTGGATGTGGTTTTGTGTTAGAACAATGTATTACCCTATTGAATGTACTAACTTAAACTTTCTTCAATGTCTATGGATCGGTTGAAGTTATGAATTGAAAATCTAGTATGACTCTGCTAAAAGTTCTAGTTCTTGTGGCAGAGGCCTTATAATGTTGTAGTTCTATATGCAGCAGTCGTTGTGCTGTTAGGCAAGAGTAATTTGACAGCTGTAGTACACATGCCATTTTTTAATTCCACTCCCTGTCAATTATGAATTATGCACATGTGTATGATTAAAGGACCAATCACATATCACTCATAACTATTAACTATAAAATATATTGCATATTGGTGTTGTACACTGCTATTAAATGAGGCTCCAGCAACTATTTCTGGCATCCAATATCTTCTTTTTTTAACAATTATATTGTTAATCATTGTTAAATCGTAATTGTTATTGAAGACATTTGTGTCTACATGCTGTTGACATGTCAAGTATTGTCACCTTTTTTTCCTATTAAATATATGAGAGGTTTTATTGTCGTGCACAAATCAACAGTGATACGCACAAAGCTATTAATTACATTGTTTCTTGTCTGAGAAGAATAAGATTAGATAATGTTTCCTGTTAGTGAATCAATGACTTTATTATGTTTTGACAATGTCTACAGGTCAGCAAGAACTTGATGCACATTACCTTATCCTATAGCAATACATACTATTCTCCAATAACAAATTCCCTCGAATAGAAGTTAGATAATTTGATTTAAACCATGGGTCCATTGACTTCTTGTGGGCTTATTTACTTGAATTCTGGTTAAAGAAAGTATAAGTTATCGTATTTGCCAGGGTTAAGGCCGCACCGCCGCATAGGCCGCACCCCAACTTTGACATTTCAAAGAGGGGAAAAAAGGAAAAAAAGGGAAGAAAAAAAACAGTCAAAACAAAATAATCATAATTTTCTCGAAAACACTATTTTTTTGTTACAAACTGATACCAAATTCATCCATATTCTTATAATTTACCGGAAGTTTAGCTAAAAAAGTGATCGCAGGCAGATTTGGTGTCCGATATACCCCTACCACAATGTACGGTGTAATGCGAAACTGCATGAAATGGAAAAACAAAATGGCGACTTCGAATGGATGTTCGCTTTGCAATGCATTGGCACGAACTTAGATCAAGATCTATCGGCAAATGTTGTGTTAGGACGTTTATTTTCGTCTTCATGTCAACAATGCAAGATAAAATTGTTGGTAAGATGTTTGGAAACGTCCTGTACGATAGTGGTATTGTTATTTTACCGTTTCTAGTCCCATACGTGCAAATTCGTGTTGGTTTTGACTTTCTTTTTTTTTTTTTTTGTACTCTTTCGTCGTAAAGGCCGCACCCCGACTTTTTGATATTTTCTCTTCCAAGAATACTGCGGCCTTTACGCCGGCAAATACGGTAGACAGTACTGTTTTCACACTGACTGGACTTAAACAGCGTGTGTGAAAAGCCAAAAAAAGTTAGTCCGGGCTAAGGATAGTACAGGGTTACGCAAAACGAGTGTGAAAAGAGTAAAAGGCTACATTTTTACATGTGGGAGTGTCATTTGACGAGTGATATTTCAACAATCCTGCTCAGAATGAGAAGTGGAAAGGGAGCCATTGAAACTGACTGCTCGGCTCCCTCGAGAGGGTGGGCTACATTCCTCAGTGATGTGGTAATGCTGTTAACTTGTTAAGGGCCTTGTTCAGCACACAGTTTTGTGTGTTGTATACATGGTCATAGAGGGTCAATGTCAAAGAGCTATTTGTGAACTGACGAACTGGGGCACATTTCTTTCAGATTCATACAATCTTAGTTGAAATGATAACTTTGATATTGATTACAACAGCTTTGACGAGTTTGAATATACAACTATCAGTATTAGAATTAAGAGAAAGTTTTTTTGTTCACATACAGATTTATTTGTTAGAAATGACAATGAACTTGTATTGATCTCCTGACCTGGAAAATTTGTTGATATGGTTGTGGGAAGACTAACAATTGGCGTGGGTGCATGTTGCATTGGTGACTTGTTAAAAGACCTCTGTGCACTTTATTTGAGTACGGGAAGTACACTACAGTCTACATGTAAATATAGTGCAAAGTGTTAATCTAAATAACATTTTTTTGTTATACTCCAGATGGAAAATGGTTCTATATAGAAATATGTCTTTGACTCTATGATTATTGAAAAATCCTCCTTTTTATGTGATATAGACCTAAGATATTATGATTTCTTGCCCTCAAAACATATTTTCAAATTACACAATTAAAAACAAAATTAATATAGAAATATGAAACTCGGGGACTGAATGACGAATTCAAGTCTTTTCACTGTATCACAGACTACAGACATTGAAAAACAGAAGCAGAATATGTGAATTTTTTGGGCAGGCCCTACGTGAACTGATGTAAAGGGAAATGATGTTATTCAATTTGAACAATTTCCTCTGTTTCGATCTGAACTGTGTATCAATTTCTGACTTGATGAAATAAGCATAGTCCAAATTTGCTTTTGAATGGGCCTGGAGCCACAGACTTTCTACCTAAAATAAAAGTGTCTGGACTTCTGTAGGTCATACCAAAGATCATACAGTGTAAGTGTGTATTCTATACATATTGCTAAAGTCTGGCCTATATCAGCACAGTGGGAATTTGCAGCATGTTCACATTGTGATATTTCTCTTTTTCTGTCTCTTTTACTTACCTCTTGCCCAATTATAATTTTCTAGTACAAAAGCAAACAAAGACAATAACGGTGATGACTTTCTACAAACATTTCCAAGGGGCCATAGTTTACAATATTGTTTGTGGCAAACCAGGTCATCTGCAATGATTTGTATGTAATATTTTACTCTTTTCACACTTGTTTTGCTTAACCCAGTACTTTGCTTAGCCCAATACTATCCTTAACCCTGGAATAACTTTTCTGGCTTTCCACACACACTTTTTTAGTCAGGACTGTACCAAGCGCCTATTCTGAAATGAGAAAATTCATGCTGTTCTCACTGCAAATTGTTAGCCCCGTACTACAGTACACCACTGCGTACATGTAGAACCGGATTATTTTTTTGTTTCTGTTCTCATTCATTTGCTTGGCACCGCAATTGTGGAGTTAGCACCATAATTGCGGGGTTAGCCCTGCTTTTTTGCAGGGCCAGCTAACCCCATACTATAGGTGGGATAGCCCTCTTTGGTAAATACGTGTCTGAACAGAAAGTGGAATAAGCTTAACCCCGGACTGTACTGTAGGTGGGGCTAAGACCCCCCTTTAACATATATTCCGGGGTTAAGTAAAAATTTGCCAGTGTAAAAACAGTATTAGTGAACTGGTATCTTGTTCTGATGTGCAAGTTCTTTATATTTCCTAAATTATTATATACTTTTGTGTTTGTTCTGGAGTCTAAATTCTTTCTACTTTCAAATAATATTGTAAAATAGTTAAATTGAGTTCCATTTGTAATTTATTTACTAGAGACAGTATTAAAGCAAATCTCTTGTGTTGTTAGTACCAAACCTTGTTGTTTATGCATGCAGATACAGTGGACATCTACGTGTCTTTTTGTACAAGTTCACTCTACATATGATGTACAGGTTGTGGATTGTCAAGTGCTTTGTGACTTTGTGACAACAGTTAAGCAAATTGTTGGATCATCGGTGTACGTTCTGGAACAAAGTCAGCCAGCAGTTTCACTTGTCAGGAAATTATCAATAAAAATCAAAGTATGAGCTCATTATTTAGAGGTTAGCATATGCTAAACAGATGGAAGTGATATCATCAAACAATATAGCGAAAGTTAGCTACCTGACTTTTCTCGACATTGGATTACAGTATGGTACTGAAAAATGATGAATTTATGTACTCAAACTTCACAAGTGGTCCAGATTTGTAGAAGTTTTTTTACTAGATACCACTGAAATACAGTACTAAATTTTTGCAGTTTATAAAGATTTATTGCCTAGAAAATGTCTGTTATTAGTATTTAAAAATATTTAAAGAATAGATATGTGGCACAAATTTCTGGTTTTAGGTCATTTATGCAAATTACTGTCATACATTGTTCATAATTATTGTTTTAAAAATACTTTTTTGTTCATTGGAGATTTTTCTGAATTAGATTCAGTGAGAAGAGAATACATTGAAGATATAATTGGAAAATGGTAAGTTTGTTGTTGTAGATTTGTATGCTTTTGTGTTTAGACAGAACTAATTTTAAGTTTATCAAACCACATTCTAGAGCTTATCAGAGTTGAATTGCTCATCACTCATTCATTGTTTCTCAGTCGTTTACTATTGCCGATATATCAAGCACACATTTGCAAACTGCAATAAGTCATCTTTACACATTAAAACTTAATTAACATGCTACATGTAGATGTACATGAACTTAAATTTTACGATTGCTTATTCAAAACTGGAAGCAAACAAGAAGCAAATGTAATGGGCAGGGTTCTTTGTTGAGACTTATCAAATTTTATATGGATAGCATACCCTGGAGCAGATTGATGATATAGATGACATACTCGACAGACAAAGCTGCAGTTGTTGCGGTATAAATGGCATATTTCTTTAGTGAGTAATTATTGGGTAGTCCCTGCAGCAACATCTATTTAGACATCTCGCAACCTCAAACTATCTTACACTCTAACAGTATCAAAGTTCAAAAGTTAAAGGGTCATAGACAGCATTTTACAATGCATGGGGTGCCTTTGCTGTAGTTCTGCTTCCAGTCAAATGTTTTTTTTCCTCTCTCTTCTCTGAGAGAAATTTGAAAAGAGTTTGGAATCAGTAGATTTAGCAGAGATTTACAGCTGTTGATTTGATACAATAAGAATTGTAATAGTTTTCAAGACTTATTAAAGTCTATATTTTAATTTCAGAATTGTACCTTTTTATGAAAAGAACTTCTTTTTGAAACACTACGTTTTACACAATTCATTCTTTCGCCAGGTGGATGTCATATATATTTCATCAAGTGATATTTTATGTTTTCCCTCTTATTTCCCTCTTGTGTGACATTGCCCTTTGTCGATTGATCGATCGATTGATAGAGAGAGAGAGATAATATTGCCTACATTATTTCATTAATGTCTCTCCATCAGAAGAATTTGCCTATTAGTAGTATTAGTCCAAACTTCTTAATTGTATCGTAAGCCTACATTTAGTGTAATTGTTTCCATCTTGAAAGAATGAATAGAGAATGTAAATTTACATACAGGTATGATCAAAATAAGCCTCAAATAACATAGGAAATGCACTGACCATGTGAAGTCCATCTGAAAATATTTCTCCCTCATCAACAATCATAGATCTACACATCCTCAAGAAGACAGAAGATATCTCCCGCTGTTCTTTTATGCACATTTAAACAGCATCTTCTCGGCTGTACATGATACACTACGGGGTACCCATTACATTTTTTTCAAGCCATTAGGCAGTAAATCTTCCATAACCGTAAAGTTGATTTTATCGTTTTTGTTCTGACCTAACCACAGCCCTGTTGTAGTATGTGACCTCAAGATGGCCTGAAGCAGGGCCAATCTTTCTACCCAACCCATACAACAGGTTGCAACTTTCAGGTGTTGGCAATATGGCCAGTTTTTTTCTTCTTGTGGTGCAAACTGATTAGTTTCCTGACTTTCCGCTATTAAGTTGAGTTCTGGTAAAAAAAGAAAATGAATTCTCACAGAATCTAACAAAACTTACACTGAATGTTCAAGATTACAAATAAATGTCATATGTGCCAAACAATTTTGGAAGAAAATGTATACTGGCTGAGTAATGAGCATATAAAGATAAGGAAATCAGGGTAGTACTAGCCCCGACACCATGTGTGTTGTCCCATATACATCTTTCTGTGTAAGTGATTGTTACTTTACCAAGACTGCCAAATATATGATGATTTTGATGACTCCAGAACTTTATATTACACACCATTACGTACATGCTATATGATCAACTTTTCTGATCCATTCCACACCTTTTCTTTCACAATGCAATCGCATTACCAGAACTCAAGTTTATCTTTAAGCAATTGGCCATTGAATCTGATTCTTTCAAAGATGTCTCTCCAGATCACAATTTTTTTTTCTTTTTTGTTTACAAATGCAGTCATTTTCATAAATTCTATTTACGGTAGAATATATAACAAACAAAACACCACATGTTCCATAAACCATTGAGATAGGATTAATTTGTTTCTCTGTTGGACTTCCTCTACAAGATACTCTATTGTATGAATGAATTGTGTCTAAAATATCTCCATGTGGTTATGATAAAATCTGAAATTGTATAATTGCATTTGTGATCACCTCAAATGGTGCTCTGTAAGATTCTCCAATGTATTAGATAATTATATCCAATATATCCTTGTATGGTTACAATGTACATGATGAATTGTGTAATTATAATCATATTGTTGTGATCATGTTGGGTAATTGATACTTCCATTTTCATCACAGTCAGTCATGAATTATGAATAGATAGCAGCTAGCAGCCTGCATTCAGGCCTCGAAGGGAAAAAAAGTATGGGTGAAGTTTCTGAATGTGAAATTACAAAACAACATTGTAGCATGGACTAACATTTTTAAAGGCCTTGTTCAGGCGCTCTTTTCAAGCATACCACACTGTTAGTTACATGTATGTATGTAACCCGCCAGAGGAGGCTCCTAAACGCTCCTAAAGCGAACTGTATTGTATCGTACCGTACTGCTCAAGAAGCGTACCATGACAGACAAACTCCCGAATTGGCCCAGAGCATGCCAAGGTGAACCGGTCCGTACCTTATTGAGCACCTGAACACAAGCCGGTCTAAAGCGTCCCACATACCATACCTGAAGTGATCGAGTGCGCTAATTTAGCAAAAGTGATCAGGTGCAATACAGGCTGCTTTTCCAACTCCCCCTCCCCCCCCCCCCCCCCCACCCCCTGGTTTGAGTGCGAAGCGTATGAAATTGGTACCTTAAACCTGCCCCTCCAACATAAGCCCTTCAATGCTCGCAAACGAACAACCCTGGTATGGTACAGTTTGCCTCAAAAACACCCCCTAGACCAAAGCTATGGCTGTAATATTTAGGATACATGCATGTAGAGTGATAGACTGGGGGGGGGGGGGGAATGTCTTAACAATGGTCACCATATTACTTCTCCATTTACGGTAGACAGGGAAACTAAACAATGTTCTGTACATCGGTTCTATATATACGTGATTAGATTTTGCTTGTGTTAATCAGTTGTATAGCAAAACATTTTAGACTTGATAAAAACCGTTGTTTAGGCGTCATTTTATTCCAACAAGTCTGTAAGAAATAATCGTTGAGATATATGGCCGATGATACATCTTTAATGTCTGAAGATTGCATTTTAGTAGTTCTACAACATTTGGAGTGTAAATGACCATTTTGTATACATTTTTCTATGTTTGATACAACTTTATTTTTGTCCTTACCATGGGTATGGATAATGGTACAACTACAATACATGGATAAAAAATGTCTTACATTGAGAGATGCAAGAGCCATGATAAATCAAGAGCATAAAACTGATAGAGATTTATGGATGGTGACAGGAACCCCTGTGCTTGCCGCATTACCAACCCTCTCTCTTTCTGCTTTACATAGATCTCTAAACTGAATACTCTGATTAATTGTTTTGAATCGTTCGGAATAACTGGAAAACTGGATGTGTTTATTCATCATGTCATTTATTTTTTATCCCTCATATAAAATAATATGTTTGAATTCATATTTTGAGGTACAATTGACAGACTGTTTGAGAAGACTAAACGTGACATCTCCTGGGAAGAGACCCAGTGTTCTCTTGTCCTCTCCCATCAATGGGATGGCCCAGCCCATAGAGGTCAACAAAGGTCAAATCCAATGCTGTGATAACTCCTCCTTAGGTTTCCTCCTCATCTCTCCAGCCAGAAAGTGTTGGATCAGAGAGGAATGGAAACTCCTGAATTCCTAAACCAGGATGAGGATAAAAATATCTCTTTGGTTCTACTGAAACCCTATAGCACAAGACTAGAAGAGAATCTGCATTTCAAACACAGCTGCACTGTCGTCTGGACCTATTTTCTCACAAGTTATCAGACTAGGTTACACTCATGTGGATCACATGCACAAGTGCATCATTGCAGATTGCATGGATCTGAAACTTCTGTTTGACAAATATTTAAAATAGAAAAAAAGAAACTGTACTTTTAGTCCAGCGTGTAGATCTATTTGTCATGGCATAAATTAGTTTTTATATTCTCAGAATTAGAATTAGGCGTTGTCATTATCATCGCCCAAACCTAATAAAAGCTTGCAGATACATTGATGAATAAGTACAGTACACAGAGAATGCAGTCAAGGGTATGAACGAATTATATATTTCATGTGAGGCTGTGTGTTGACTGAACTGTTGTCAATAAAACCATCATGTGTAACAATTTCTATTTTGTTACAACCATAAGATGTAAGGCCCAGTCTCTGGCTTCCTGGTGACATTTTAGCACGGTCTTCTTGGGAGATGATTTAAAAGTTTTTACTACAATAAATTACCAAGAAGCCTTACGTTTCATGTATACATGTACATACCGGTACCTAAATTACTGTAGCTGCAGCAACAAGCCTTAGAGTTAGATTTGATTGTGTCAAAGATATATGGATTATTATGGATAGGGTAAGGGACTCAGGACTGAGGGTTGCAATTTACCTCTAGGTTAGATTTAAGGTGAAGGTTAACTCGCGATTAAGGGTTAGGTATAGCGTTTGGTCCAAGTTTGAAGTTAGGAGCTCTGTTGTACGATATTGACAGGAGCAGTTGTCGTACAACTGATTTTGGGCCATAATTTTTTTTCATATACAATATTTTTCATAGTGGACCTGTCAAATCTGTTGCATGTTGTTTGGGAAACATTGACAAGCAAACATGTGGGAGAGTGTCGTAAAGTGATGAACCCACCGGATAGGCAGTGATAGCATACCGCACATAGCAGACCTGTGAAGTATAAGGTCATCTGCCCCTCGGCATCATCTACCATTGGGTCTACATAATCTAACGTATGAAACACCACCTAGGGACATTAATCTTCATTTTGGAACAAACTCTATGCATGGTACATGTAGGAACTGAAATAATGGTGCCTGCTGCCCTTACTCTTAGTTTTAGAACTGTAAAATAGGCCTATGAGTAGAAAACTCTGAGGTCACAGTTTTTAGACTGTCTTTTGGTGAACCCAGAGCATTATGTCTTGCAGGTCTACAGGCTACAGCTAGTGCATATACATGTATATGCTACATAAATAAACATGATATTCCATCTTACACAAAGTATCCAGAAGTTAAAAAAGAGATTTAATGGGCAGGTATGTCATCATCACTACATGTTCATGAGTAATTTCAATACCACTGCCACCAACCAGGGGATATTTGTATATGTATTTTTAAAAGTTAAAGTAATACATGTGTACCTCTAAATAGAAATATAATACTGGAGGTCAGGGCTCTTTGTGTTGTGTCCATGCATGTATAGAATATTGCCTGAATGCCTGGCCTGTATTTTTGTTGATATATTTCACCTTGCATAATTGCATTTATTATGGCCCACGTGAAATAGAGGAACAGTAATGATTGTGTCTGTCTTTAAAAAATTGTGAGCATTGAGTCATCGGATGGCAAAAGTGCATTGGCCACATAAAGTTATGTATTGCGCACATGAAAATACGGTACAGATTTGATCTAAATACTTATTGGACAAACAAAAAGCTGTCATCACTGGTTTATACAGGAACCTGTAGATAACTGTCTGGTCTATTCGATATCCTTCAGTATATTTATACATGGTACGCTGGCTGCTTTCACACCATTTGTACTATCCCTTAAATTCAATCACCCACCCTTTTCTTCAGAATGCATTCTCTCTCTTTCTCTCTCTCTCTCTTTCTCTCTCTTTCTCTTTCTCTCTCTCTCTCCACTACCGTAAACATTCCGTCGATCCATTGGCATTGAAGTGTGTTACTATTATTTACTACAGTACGCCAAGATATTGTCATTCAAAGTTACTCCCTGGCTGAATGGAGAAGTTAAATTTGATTTCTCTCAATGGCTAGGCGTTCTCTGTAGAATCGAGAGACAGTCAAATGGAATTCTCTGTATCACGTCAAGTTTACTGTACACCATGCTCTCATTGTTATCATTAAAGTGGGTTGTGAACTTGAGAATGTGATATCATCTTTAAAATAATCTTTTTGTAATA
This sequence comes from Strongylocentrotus droebachiensis, assembly GCA_035222895.1. Taxonomy (NCBI): domain Eukaryota; kingdom Metazoa; phylum Echinodermata; class Echinoidea; order Camarodonta; family Strongylocentrotidae; genus Strongylocentrotus; species Strongylocentrotus droebachiensis. The sequence goes on along the minus strand of JAVYIG010001935.1, from coordinate 101,583 downwards.
CTGGATATCTCACAATAAGGCTTGTGTTTCTGATCTACAGTAATTAACCATTTTCAAAACATTTTTAGTGTAGTTTTTTAAATCTCAAGATTTCTAGGGATTGGGAGAACTCAGTATTTAAAATTGAAGCTAGCTACATATAGAACTACATGTACAAATATTGTAAATCAGAAAGAGATGAACCCAACATTTTCCCATTAGTTTCTATTTTTAGGCAATTAGAAAGCTGTTTTATGGTCTTGAACATTCAGCTTTCATTCCATTTCATTTCATTTCATTCAGATGCAGCATTGATTTTTAAAATCATTCACTTTGAGTCTTTGACATTCAACACTGTCTGTCTGTCTGTTTCTCTCTTGTAGATATAAAAAGAAAGATAAAAAAAGCTTGAATGTGTGATTGATGTGATATATAAAAGCAGACAAGTCAATCACATTATCCATGTTCTGATCCTGACCCTTGTCACCTTTTAAAACACAAATCCCCCTCGACATAAACCATAAATAATGAGTACCATCTATAGGGGTGACTCACAATTATACCCTGCACTCCAAGGCTCGAACATTACTAATCCCTCTTACAATAGGCGCCTTGATAGAAGAGCTCTTGTATGCCTTCTTGGACCTCTTTGTTGGACCAGGAGTCAGCTCTGCTCTCCTACCAGAAAATTATACTGGAGGCAGAATCCCTGCTCCTACTCTGTAACACACCTCATCTCGTATTGAGACTGATTGTGAAAATCTTGAAAGTTTCATGTTTTGTCTGTCTGCACAACAGGGCAGAAAAATAGATGTTTGCTTTTCAATATGATATACCGACAGAAAAAGAAAGTGAAGTTATTCTTACCAGTACATTTAAAGGGCAAACAAAATTGCATTAATATAAAAACTAATCCAGGTGTTAGTAGGAACTATCCAATATTAGGATTTCATGGCTTAAATGAGTGTTCAAGATATCTGCACTTAATACAGTATTTTCTAGGCTCTGTGTGCCATTTTAGCCACACTTGTACGTATTGATTTGTCTTCGACTTCCATCGTAGTCATTTGCATCTTATTCAGGTTTCCCCAATTTTAAGATTTCCTATTTTAAGTTCTGTGCACTGATAAGCTGTTCCAGAACATGGGCCGAGCCTGTAGGCTAGCTTTCATGTCCTTTCATCCATTCATAACAGATCAGGAGTAGACCCGAAGAAGAGAACAAGGTTGTATGGCCTGATGCTACGCAGTGAGCATCGACAATAGACTGGATCTCTCTATGCTAGATATTACATACCAACTTTAAGCCTAAGACCTCGTGCACACTTTAAATTCTTTAAAGAAGAACCTTTGTGTTTTATTTTTTCACAGTTGTGTAATTTGTTGTGCTTGAGTCAACCCCATGGAGAAATTGCGGCCAGAGACATGTCAATAGCTTTCTCGGGTGCTCTCTTTATCTAATCAATATTACAGAATCAAAGGTTGAGAAAATACCGGTAGACCTATATTGTGCATGGAGGGGAATTACATGTACATGTACGTGGGTCTAATCAAGGAGGTACTCCTTGGTCTAATGTGTAGGCCTGCACCTTTTGAATTGATATCTGAAGTACATCTAATTTTATTGTTGAACATGTACTTTAACTTTAATAGAGATCACCTCTACCGGTATATCAATTGTACCGGTATATGCTGTATATAGGGAAAACTTATCCCATGAGTTAGTGTGATAAAACATTTGAGCTGAAACACAATTTATTTATTGATGATTAGTTTAGAAGATAATGTTCCCATTTCCTTTTAGTTTTTACATTTAGTTCCCATGTATTTATAAAAATTGGAATATGATTGTTCATAGGACAATTTATTCAATTCTTTATCATTTCATTGATATCTTTTATGAGGCTTTTGATTTTCTTTTCAATGCTTTTAATACACTTATATGGAAATAAAATCTGAAACATGCATGTACATTTGATTTTACACGCTTCTCAAATAATTTCAAAATAGGATAAAAATGCCTATAAACCTTAATGTTCAAATGAATTTATACATCAGTTACACCACCTAACCGACTACAAACTGACTGATTCTTAGTAAGTAGGATTTTTTTTTTTTTTTTTGGGGGGGGGGGGGGGGGGTCTTGTCATTAGGACTGTGGTATTTCCATGTACATGTATGCAATAGTAAAACAAAATCTAATTCTTAAAAAAAAGAATAACTAACAGATTATGGAATCTTGCAGTATTCCTTTCATTTGCATTCCACTTCAAATGAGGCTTTGCAGACCTCAACAAATAGAGAAAAACGGCCAGAAGAGAACCGACTGTTCGTGTTTGCTGTCCACAGTAAGGGTTAAGTGTGTATTGAGGGTGAATTGGCCAATTATTTGCACTGGCAGGAAGTCTCATAATGTTAATTGGGGCTAGCAAATGACCCCATGCCGAATAAATGTGTAGCCAAGGGCTGGCTGGCTGGCTGAGTGTGGTATGACTCTGAGGTAATAATTGTAAGGCCAGGCCCTCTCTGACTTACAATGGATACCACTGTAGTCTTTCAGCTACACGCACAGTATTAAGTTTTACATGTATAAAGAATTGTGTTCATTTGTAAATGAAATGTAACAAATATTGGGGGATGTGATCATTGTGATGTACTGTATGATGTTTTTGTGTCCCTCCCCCTTGCCCTTCAAGAAAAAGTTTGCAGTATTATTTAATAAATATCAAATATCGGGACGGATCTCTGAGTGTTAGACAGACATATCCTCTTAATGATAATGGCAGAAGATTTAACCTAACTTCATATTGTTTTGTTTCTCTCAGCTGTAGCCAGCTATGGCCAGCTCATCCCTGCTGGCAGCGGTGCATGTGAAGGAGACAGTTGTTACGCGGGTGACTTGCTTATAGGTCGTGAAGACAAACTCTTTGCTTCTTCAACTTGTGGTCTGAATGGGAGGGAACCCTTTTACATTGTCAGCCATCTTGAAAACCGCAACCGTGAGATATTTAATTGCGACTCCCGGACGCCATGGCAGGAAGGCATCAACGACCTCAACCATGAGATCAAGCATGTGGTGACATCGATGGACAACGCGCAGAAAAAACTAAGATGGTGGCAGTCTGAGAACGGCTTAGAACAGGTCTACATCCAGTTTGACCTGGAAGCAGTCTTTCATTTCACCCATCTTATCATGACCTTCAAGTCCTTCAGGCCGAGGGCCATGGTCATCGAGAGGTCCTCGGACTTTGGACACACGTGGAAGCCGTACAGGTACTTTGCCTATGACTGTGCAGGAAGTTTCCCTGAAGTGTCCAGAGCACCCATCAGGAATATCAGCCAGGTGATCTGTGAGAGCAGATACTCAGCGGTTGAACCATCTACGGGAGGAGAGGTAAGAGACATCTATATAAGTCATCAGGCTTATTGATTTGCTCAAGAGCATTGTCACTTGTCATGAGTGTACATGTAAGTGTTTGAATTAGAACAAACAAAAGAAGCTCTTACGTCAGTACAGTTGAGTACAAATGGATAGGCCTGTATGTAACTCTGGATGTACTGGTCTCAAACGGCATGTCAGTTCTAGGAAGAAAGGATGTGCTACATATATATATCCTGCTTTGTATGATACCAATAAAACTAGTTTCTTCCTGTTGGGATGTCATTTATGTAAAACTATGGCAGCTCATATTATTCCTTATGGAAAAAAAATGCTTGTATTTGTTTTAATATTAATCAGGGTAGCTAACACCTTGAAATATACTAGATTTGAAGAATTGTTACCTTTCTATCCATTTTTCCTTTTCACCACACTCTAAATTTGTGAAAGCACCTGGAAATTTCGACTTCATTTTTAGCATTACATTGAAATGCCACTTTTCTTTTTACGTCAGCATCAATATCATTAACTCAATTAGACATTTTTGACCCTATGAAGCACATGTCTAAGCTTTAGATTCAATCTTGACCTTCAAACTCTTGTTGAATACAGGTGATTTTCCGCGTGCTACCACCCAACATCCCCATCGAGGATCCTTACAGTAGAGAAGTACAGGACATGATCAAGGTTACCAACATCAGAATCAACATCACCGAGCTCCATTTCCTTGGCGATCACCTCTTCGATGACGGCGATGAAGTCTTCGAAAAGTACTACTATGCCCTGTATGAGATGGTCGTCAGGGGTAGCTGTCACTGCTTCAACCATGCTTCACGCTGTGTACCAGCAGATGGTATGGAGTTCAAGCAACAGATGGTAAGGATTTGTTTAATGTCTTTAAGAGTTTAGGTACATACAAAAAATATTGATATTGAAGATTTAAAGCCCCACTGTACTCCTCATACTTGCGCCCTCTATATATAGCAAACAATGCCTAATCGGTGACCATTGGTCTCCAATGGTCCCCTTTTTCATATGTTAATTAAGAGCTGATTTGATGAGATAACCACCTGTCAGTGACCATGCAGGGAGGTCTAATCCCTACTGGCCAAACTAGTGCAGATTGGCTTCAAAGTTATGCATTTTATTCAAATCAAGGCAAGATGAGAGTCATGTAGATTGTATCATAGACTCATGCCAAAGTTTTACAAGCATGTAGTACAAAGCGTAGTCATACCTGATATATAAATCATTAAATATTCTAATGGGTTTTAAAATTGAGTTTGGATTTTGGAGAGACAACTTATCATAGTGTCCGACAATTTTCTCGTACATCTTAAACCTGTTAAAAGCATTTCAGGATTATTGACGAAAGAAGGGAGAAATGTTTGTTTTAAACATATTTTAACCAATTTGTACACATTCACATAAATCATGGCCTTTTATAGATCAATGTTAGAGATCAAGTTTCGTGGTAGGCGACCGATAATGCCATACTTTATAAACATTTCCATTTAAGAATGGGTACCGATTTAATTTCTAGTAATTGCATGTATCAAGAACACTTTGGAATACACCACTCTATCACGTATGAAGTCTGCATTGCTTACAGGAAAGTGTATTGTTTATCCTGTATTACAGTTAGACATAACAGTCGTAAACGAAAATCAGTTTCCTCCACAGTCTGTTTTTACCCAATCCGGTTTGTGGGTTTAAGATTTTTTTTCCCACCATTGATATTAAATGGACCCAACAGTCATCTGTGTTTTCGACTTGTCATGTTTCTATGTTGACTGTTGCCATCATTATGCTTTGATAAAAAATAAAGCAATATTTCTTTTATTATTCTATGTAGGTTACAATGGAGAAAGTTTAATGTTTAGCTTTATTGAGAAGGGATTATGTTGTTGGATTGGTGATTCCCTTCCCTTTTAATAGGCAGATTTTTGTTGTTTTCCTAATGAGGAAAGTGAAACTGTTTGTGGTCCAAAGTGTTGGTCACCTCCCTATCGGTAGTGTACTTTATGTCCTACTGTGATGCCCAGTGGCAGATGGGGAAACCAGGTCACTCTGTGCCAAAAAAATAATACATATCATGAACACTCCAGATGGACTCTGGGAATTTCTAGTTTTGGTCTCTACCTCTCCCTGTCTGATCCTCCCCCTCCCTCTTCCTTCTCTCTCTCTCTCTCTCTCTCTTTCTAACCTTCAATCCCTCCTTCCATCATTCCCTCCATCCATCTCCTCTCCCTCTTCCTCTATTCCATATATCTCTATTCCATATCTCTCATTTTATCTTTCTGCCTCTGTTTCAGTCTATATTTCTATATTCCTCCCACTTTCCCCTTTAAATACTACACTATTTGGAAAACCAGAAGTATTGTGTAAATACAACCAACTGTTACTTGCTTCATATCTGATAACCTATTTCCAGCCTTTTTTCCCCACAAACTTTTAGATGTTACTTATGTGCAGGTGTTTATCTATGTTAGAATTCCAAAAATGTTCATACAATCTTTCTGATTTTTTTTAATTCTTTTTTTTACATTAGTTAACATGAGCACAAAATGTCTATTCCAGAAAGAAGAACTGCACAGTGCACATGCACTTGTGTGAATTACTCACACACTGAAGTGATTATAGGCCAACATTATTAGATTTAACATGTTACACGCATACTTTCCCCAAGTGTGTTTCACTGGGCTCATAGTATGGGAGTAGTTTTATCTTCTTTCTAGTAATTTCAAGAAAGAAAGAGAGAAAACATTGCGTGAGGGATGTTTCTTGAAAGGGGAAGTCCTCCCAAATACTAAGTAGATTTTTATAGGACCAAAAATGGGAAGAACAGGTGAGTGAAAGATTTAGCAAAATCCAATCACAATTAAGAAAGTTTTGAATTTTTGAAGTTGCTATTTTTAAATCAAACACAAATTGGCAACTTTCCTAAAACTTTCACTGACTTGTCCCTCTCATTTTTCTGCTTCTTTTAAAACCAACTTAATATCAGAATTGACTTCCCCTAAGATCGCTATGTTGGCATGTTGACATATTAGCATGACACCTGACATATGAATCATTTTATTTGTGAAAAAATATCTTGTCCAAAAAAAGTTAACGATATTGCAAAACATTAAAGGATTGCCAATTCTTTTTCTATCCGAGTAGCCTTTATAATGGTTGCTCAAATATTTGTTAGAGTAGTTGATATCTTGAGTTTACAATGGAGTCAAACCGAGATTTAAAGGGCATTTAGAAGTTGCTAGCTAAACCCTCTTATTTTTTCTCAAATTCTGGAGTTCTTACAAAGTTCTTAGGCAACTATACCCATAAACACAACAAAAAACCTGAATTGAAAAAAAATAAAAAATTTGGAGTCTGTGTTTGTTTTATAAACACAGACCAAAACTCCAAAGGTTTTGCAGTGTGAATGCTCGCTCTCAAAAACGCCAGTGAATTATTCCAGTTGTTTGGTCACTTGGTTCTCGGCCTCGCTTCTATGCTAATGCATGCAGAGCAGCAACAAGTTTTTCCAGCATTGTAAAAGGAAGTTAAAAAACTGTTTATCAAATTTGTTTCTCTGCAATGTAAACAGACCCAGTGTAGCTAGATACAGCCAGTAGAGGTGATCTGCTTGATCCCTATCATACCTCATCTTCTATTTCTGTGACATACCAGTTTGATGAAGTGTCTTTTCACTACCCCCATCAATCAAGAAGGTTATCTTATGATAGTAAACTAGCCTCCACTATATACACTCTGTCTTTTATCTAAACATTGCAAGCTCAACAGCGTGTTTGATTTGGATATCCCTATCTATCGTCTTGAAGTGAATCAATTCTCTTAATTCCAAAAGGTGGTCTTATATTATAGGCAAACATGATTATTAATTTTGTTTATCGTGTGGAAAACATAAATTTTAGAAATTTGTACTTTTGTGGATTGTATTTCAAAGTTTCAAAAGTCCCTACATGAACTTTTGGCATTCTCCTTTCTGATAGAGTGAGTTTTTCAAACCTTTGATAAATTAAGATACATATTCATAAAGCATGGGAGCATTTATAGATTCGTATGTATAAATACTTACAGTGCACACTTGATGCAACGGTTTTTAGTTTTTCACGAAAAATATCTTTTCATGACACCCTTTAACAAAGAAAATCACCCCCATGTCAGAAGAAAAAAACCTGCATTGGTCAGCCTTTGTGCGAGGCTAGTGTCATTGATACCTAATTTGTTTTTGCTCATTAGCAAAGCAAGGCTCAATGGCACTGGATGACTTTTATGTCATAGCCGACGCTGCATTTCAGAGGAGTCAATTATCGGTTCAGTATGTACATGTAGCCTATACCTTGATCGGATGCTCAAGTTTCCCTTTGGTATATTTTGATACATGTATCTATGATGGAGCTCCATTGAGAATATCATGTTAGAATATATTTGTTTTTACTTTGAAAAGTATATATCACACTTGTAGAGAAAGTTACCTCAAAAATGGGATATTGAATCAAGAATACAGTTTTATAGATAAATGATTAGATGAAAACGGAATTGAAGGAGACATGTACACAATAATGATATAAATCTGATAAAGGCTCTGTAAAATCTGCAACTTTGTTAGGTGTATCGGTACCTAACTTTTCTTTTCATAGAACTTGTCACTTATGCGATGTCTAATTATTCACAGCCTTATTCACTTGTCGCTCAATTATGTGAGACTCTTATCATACTGAGTATCATCATTTGTAGCGTGTGGGGTTTGCATTAATGGCTAAAACTGACCGGTTTTAAGGTGAATAATGGAGGGAAAAATAATCTATTTCTTCCCAGTCAGAAGCACCGTGGCATGAATCATAATTGAGGGAGATTATGCCGACTTAATACAAGGACAATGGAGAATGTGTCACTACCAGTGTCAAGTCTATACTCTGATAGAAAGTACATTGGTGCAGGTGTTGCTTGCTTTACTTTGTGAGGTGTCTTGGAAGGGTCAGGGGTGCAGTCTTGCCCTCCTTTTACCTAGGAGGCCTGCTTCTGTCAGTTATTAAAATATGGTCTTATGAAAATCTGAAAGACACTTCCGAGTTAGGAGTCCACTGATGGTGTGGTTATGATTTTTTTTTTGGTGAAAATTATCATACATGTATATACATGTATTGTGTATCTCATTTATGTTAATAAAAAACTTTTTTCATTTTAAATAAGTGAATCCTTCTTTTACGAATTTTATACAAATGGATTTAGTATATATGCCAAGTGCACTAAAGAAATGGTTGTCGTATGGTGCATAGGTTAGTAGGTTACACAGTCTATGGAAAAGGATGTTGCCTGTTTTTACTGTAAACACAACGTTGGAAGTTATTGTGATAGATGATCTTCCTAACTTGTCTCTCCTTTCCAAAAAACAATAGTAGTAGTAGAAAAATACAAATTGATAACGTTTTTTCAGCTTACCCAAGCTACCTACCTATTATATATTCTGGATATGTCATTTTCTGTTAAAGTTCAAGTTTTAATAGATGGGTTCAGACAATAAATGTTATTCCATTTATGTGTTATTGTTAATCCTTAAATTCCTTTGCAGTTCATTTATATATTTCAAAGTATTATCTTGTTATCTTATGGGGTGATTTATCTTAATTCCATTTCTTTGTTCTTCATGTGTATTTTTTTTGTTATAGGTGAACGGACAGTGCGAATGCATCCATAACACAGAAGGAAAGAACTGTGAGCGATGTGAGCCCTTCTTCAACGACCAGCCATGGAGACCTGCCGGATTACGAGGAGAAAATAATGAGTGTAAAAGTGAGTAACTGACAACATGCATTCAATTAAATCATTACAATTTACCTTACTGATATACATGTCAGCAAGTTCAAATCGTATTAGGAACATCCAGTTTGGGGGAAAAACGTGTTTTCAAAACACATGACAGTCGGATGTGTGAACAGTACCTCTGTTTTTCCTACATGTAAAGTGTACTCTGAGATTGAGAGTCGGATGTGTTTTAAGTCAGCTGTACACAGAAATATAATATTAAATTGCTGACCATCAGATTTCATTCATCTTGAAACACTTCGGACCATCAGCCTTTTCACACACAGCTAAAATTCTATAAACATGATTAGTTTAAAGGGCTTTAAACTAATCACCTGAACATACGACATCATTCACACACAGAAATTTCGGTGCGATCTTTAATCGTTTCGTGATTAACTACTGCTCGTAAAATGCGCAGAAGTGCCATTGCGCATTGAAGGTCATGTCATTTCAATCAAAGCGCACGCTCCATCCAGTTTAAACACGAATGAATCGCGACTTCGTATCTATCCCAACATCGTATAAACGATGTTCACACAGGGAAAATTTTCTATAAACATGTTTAAAACTGTTAAGTTAAACACGTTTATACTAATCATCTCTGGATACGATGAATTTTAGCTGTGTGTGAAAAGGCTGCATGTCATGTTGTTTGCCAAAAAGTCATTAGTTACCAATGTGAACACATTTTGATTTATTTGGTTGAGAATGAAAGACCAAACAAACTAAAGTCTGACTAGAAACTACCTGGAAGAGATGTAAGCATTAACGTTCACTGATCACTTGCTGGCAATAGACATCATATGTTGAGAACCAGAAAGGCATTAGCTCTATGTGTATGACTGTTTGAGTTAACACCATGCTGGCTCTCAGCAGATGATGCGCAATATTTCCATTTGAGAGAGTGAAGATGATCAGACCACATGGGTTTCAAAGTAATTAATGAAAGGTCAAGGTCATTATTAATCTAATTACCTCAACGTGTGTAAAGTTATTTATGTTTGCATGTACATGTACATTTTGCATCGTGAAGGACCCTATCAAATATTAGACTATCTGATAATTTCTTTAAAGATTTTAAATCAAAATATCTCAGTATGAGTGGCAGTATTTAAACAATTTCTCTTTTTTTTCTCTCACTATTTCAGGATGTAACTGTAACGACCATGCAACAAGCTGTCATTTTGATGAAGCAGTATACCGGCTGACGAACGGCGCTAGCGGCGGTGTATGTGATAATTGCTTGCACAATACCGTCGGTCGTAACTGTGAACAATGCAAGCCGTTCTTCTTCATGCATCCAGATCGCGACATCAGGGATCCAAACATCTGTGTTCGTGAGTTTCACCATTATCTCTTCCTATGTTTGAACTCTTTTGCGAGGGTGTGATGCATGAACAATGAGTGTTCACAAAAAGGAATTGATTGAAATTGCACTGTTGATTTATGGTGGTTTAATTGAGAGAGTCCCTTAAACTAGAGCATCTAATGAGTTTTGAAAAGGAAGCCATGATGAAATTTGGTCCTCCTAATGCTTTGTTGCTTTGATAAAATTTAAAGAACCACAGCAGATTTGCTAGCCATTTTTGTTTGTTCTGTGCTTCATTTTGTGATCTGTGCAAACAGATCAAAAGATTTGATTTTGATTTATTATTGATTTGTTTTATGGCTTCATATTGACATTGATAATGCTTATTTGTTTATTCTAGTCAGATAAAGAAGATAAGAAACAAGATTCGCCATTCTACGTATTTGTAGATTTTGTGTTATATCTAATATGCTCTGTTGGTTTTTTTCAGTTCTGTTATTTTGGTTATTTCTGTTATGTTAATTAGATTTAAGATCTATGTCTGACTTCATTTGATTGAACTGTTGATTGAAATAATTTAATTTTGTTAGTGCTGATTTGTCAAGGGATGTGTGAGATACTGTCAAATATAATACAAATATAATATTGAACCTCATTTTATGCTTTAAACAATATTGGATGGGAAAAGAGCCATTCAATTATTGAAAACAAAATTACAGAATAAAAGAAAACAGAGATGAGAGTAACTACATGTAACTGCAAGCAAAAAAGTAAAACCGATAGGATCAGAAACTCATAGGCATATTAAGGTACATTTGGTAAACTATTATTTTCTGAATATTATCTTCTGCACATCCCTGCCAGAACTAACAGCAATTTTCTCTTTGAGCATGCAATGTTGATGAGAGGGAGAGAGAGATGGAAATTCTTGTGTGCTTTTCATTTGAATCCACTATTAACACTGATTTTATCGCCTCTGTGAATGGCCCGCCCTCCCTCAAATGGCCACTCCTAGCATGTAACTGTGATCCTGCTGGTTCTGAGAATGGTGGTGAGTGTGCGAGCCACACCCAGGGGGACATGGTCGCCGGGATGTGCCTGTGTAAACGCTACGTGACTGGTCAACGATGTGACACCTGCCAAGATGGATACTGGGAACTCAACGAGGCTAACCCAGAAGGATGCAGAGGTAACGATGCGATCCCTTCAAGAGACACATCTTTGAAGGAGGAGTTGATTTATTGTTTTTTTGCTTTAGTAACCCCTATAAGTTAAAGATCTCTTTGATTGGGAATAAGTTTGAATTATGTCGTGATGCAATATGTCAGGGTCATGTGTATGATATAATAACACTTCATTTCATTATTGATGTTTATTTGTTTGTTCTCTGAAATAAATTTTAAGGATTCTTTCTTGGAAAAGATGATATGCATGACAATTCTTTTCTACCAGTTTAACAACATTGCTACATTTAAAAGGAAAGATAAATCTGCTTATTTGTTCAATTTGAATGAACTATACATAAGTTCTTCTGAAATTAGTGCTGGGGAAAATATTGAATTTCATTATATGCGTGAAGATGATTAGACAATGTAACTACCTTATGTTTTTCATTTTTATGGAAATCTCATCCCTGATACAATAAAGGAAGTTATTCTAGATTCATGAATTAATTGTATGTTTATGTTGCTATTTCAGAATGTGCATGTGACCTTCTCGGTTCTGAGAATAACATGGGATGTGATAAGTCTACAGGTAACTGCAGATGTAAGAGATACGTCACTGGTCAAAACTGTGACAGGTGTTATGTAAGTATTAAACCTATCTAATAATAATAAGTATCATCTACAATCATCACTTTTAAGAATTTGAATCCAGATGATTCCCTTATGCATTGTTCTTTATGTTGAGGTCAATGTGTGTGTATTTACTTGATAAAAAGATAGTATTGGCTCAACAAATGCAGGTTAGTTAGAGTGCAGCACTTTACATGGAATAAATGAAATCATAAATGTCTGTTTCCATAAGAAAAGTCAATGTATAAACCTTAAATTATTATTTTTAACATTGTTATGATATATTATGACAATTATGACAATTGTTGTATTCATAGTTGCATTAATGATTCATATATGTGTTACATACTCATTAATGTCGTTTTCAGTGAGTCCAGCATCACAGACTATTAATATCAAAAATAAAAGTGTCTTCTGTGTTGGAAAACAAATTATTTTTATTCTATCATCGATCAGAAATAGAAAAAACATAGATAGATGTGTTTAATTCTAATCTTGAACCACAGGCTCATTTTACAATTTGCATTAACCTTCCTCAACATAAATCACAAAGCTAATATATTGGGTGATCCGTTTCATGTTAACCCTATTACAGGAGGGTTATTATGGCCTGAGTGCTGATCTCTACGGATGCAAACAATGCGAGTGCGATCCAGGCGGTTCGTACAACAACTCGTGCAACCAGGCATCGGGACAATGTCCTTGCCGACGTAACATTGGAGAACGCCAGTGCGGCCAGGTCAACTCCGGCTACTTTTATGTCAACATGGACTATTACACTTACGAAGCGGAGTATGCACGAGCTGTCGGCGATCTTTCCGTGAGTATACATGTCCATTGAATTTTGTTTTTTTAGAATTCATATAAATCTGGATATGTAATTCTTACCCTTCGACTATACACATCTTGAGATTTGAATAATTAACTTTAACTTCTACTGCACACCAAATGTTCATTCAATTTAATATTTATGACACCAAAGTCAGGTCTGATACATTTATTTGCAAATTGTTCATAGACCTCTATTGATGCTGCATATGAAGACTTGAGAGGAAACAAGAAATATAGCCTCAGGGGATGCAAGCAAATTTTCTTTTTAGTACAGGAGGCTTGATACTGGTTTTAATGTTAGGACTCAAAAGAGAGAGTTCTTGGAAAAACATATAGTCTGCATTGGTCATCACTAAAGCAAGTTTTCAACATTTTTTAAAGATGATATTATCATATGATTTATTTGTCATGTTACTTTAGTCAGTAATGCTCCTTTTACTGTACCATTGTCTGTTGTTAGCATTTTACATGTGATATTTTCTTCGTTCACAGTTGGTTGACTATTATCCACGTATGAGAGAAAGTGAATACATTGGTTGGACTGGACCTGGTTTTATGAGGGTACATGAAGGAGGGGGCATTGAGTTTACTGTTAGTAATCTTCCAATGTCTGGCAACTATGATCTCATCCTCAGATATGAACCATTGGTAAGTGCCACGTATGTTTACTCCCATTGTAATGTATATTGGTAATAAATCGACAGATAGAGACATTTCGATCCCACCGCTGCCACCATGTTAGGATAGAAAACACTTCAGTTACAAGAGTCACTCAATGAAATGACCATTTCTTGAGATATGGCTGTGCACAAGTTGCGGTGAATATGATCCTGCCTCAAGAGGGCAGCAAACACAATCGTGTATCTGATTTGCATCATGTTATCTTGTCCTTTATTTATACCAGTACTCTAAAGAGGAGTTGGTAAATCTATGATTAGATGAAGACACTTCAAACTTTAGTCATAGTACATTTTGGCTCATGAAAGCAGGATGAGCATTTACCAAACATCATTTAACACAGAATTAATAATGCCATTCTACATGTTTCTGTCAACAAATTATTCATAATGCACTAACATTTTCCATGTTGATATAACTTTGCTTGTTACTGATCTGTTACGTGAATCTATTGCATGTTTCCTATATTTGTATCTTTGAGTTGTATTAAAGTGAGACATTGTTGGTATCTAGACATTTTGTTGTTGTGGATTTATTGATAATTAATAAACCAAATTGGATTTAATGTTTCTTTCAGCTCCCAGGCGTGTGGGAAGATGTTAGGATTACCATCAATCGTCCCGGTGACATCCCAACACAGAGTGTCTGTGGTAACACCATCCCTCAAGATGATCTTCTGGTGACAACACTGCCTTCAGGAAGCAGGTAAATATACAGTGAATTGCCGTTTGGTCTACAACCAGTTTGTCTATTAACCAATTAGTCTATTCCCATAAGGTCTACACCCAGCTTGCCTACTATACACATGGTCTAATAATCATTTCGTCCACTTATCATTTGGGCTTAATGACCATTTAGGCAAATAGTCATTTAGTCCAATTTCCATACTGTTCTAATGCCCATTTTCGTCAACCATCCATAAGTTTCAATTATCATTTGATTATTATTATTATTTACGATTGCATGATCATTAGACCATATGAATAGAGGACAAAATGGGCAGACAAACTGGGAATTTAACTGACTGACAATGAGACTGATTGAGCAAATGACCGAATGGGTAGTAGACATATTGGAAATTAGACCAAATGACTATTAGACCATGTGGATAGTAAACAGGCTTGGTTTAGACCTATGGAAGTAGACCAATTGGGTAGAAGATGAACTGGGTGTAGACCAAACAGCAATTAACTGTAAATACACAGTCGCATGACATGTATTCTCTGCTGAGATGCAGGCACAGAGTTCATGCTCTTCTGATGCTCAGCAGATGGTATGTGTTGATCATGGTTGATTATGGATTGATTAAGATCGATTAATAGTCTTCAAATTATGCTCATGAAGTCAATTGTATCCTTTAGTCAAGGTTTACCTTATTGAGTTGGAGAGATGTACCTATATAAAGTAAGATCCCAAATTTGTATTCATTGATGATTGATTCCTTATGATTATTTCAGCAGTAATTTGTATGCAGGCATTTCTTTTTTTGTTCTTCTGTTCTTATTAGATTTGTTATCCTCACTCCCTAAGAGAAATGATATCGTGCTAGTCAGTCATGAAAAGATATTTGTAATCATGTATGTTACAAATCAACTGGTAATATTGAAAGATTGATAGCTGGATTTTTTTTTTATTCACTAGGATTATTTTTGTGAAGTGTAGTATATTGAATAACTGTGATTCTTTTTTCATGCAAAAGTTATGTTTCATATAATATTTAAACATCTATAGAGAAACAGGGCTTATAGCTAAAAATAATGTATGTTGAAAGTTTATATATATCACAACATGTATTATGTTCAGTATGATCACAATTTTTTTTTATATATACCGTATTGAATACCCATCTGTCATTTTTTTTCTTTTTCCAGACACGTTGTCCTGAGTAATCCAGTGTGCCTTGAGACAGGCAAGACGTACACCATCCGTGTCGACTTCACTCGATACAGCTCTGATAACCAGGATAGCAATGCACAGATTCTTCTTGACTCTGTAAGTACTGTTCAGAGAGTTACCACTAAAATCCCATACTGTAGCGCACCTTACATGTCCACATTATATTCAAAGAATAGTGTCAAAAGTGGCTTTGAAACAAAGAAGTGGAACATTTAGTGTTCATAGAATGGCTGCATGAAAACATGTATAAAAATAGCCTTTGAAACTGATTTATTCCATTTAGGCACGTGAGAATTTGAAATTTTCATGCACATGTAAAGAAGTTAGATTTCTCTTAGGGTGCGTTTAAGCTTAAATTTTGAAGGCAGAATGAGCGATTTGTAACGCTCATCATAAACGCTCATCGTAATCGCAGTTCCACGGTGTACTGTTTACGCTCACTTCTCTGGCTCCTCCAGGCAATTCTCCTTGGGTGGCCTTAATTGGCCTTGCAGCTGGATTTGCAAACCTGCACTGTGCATGCTACGTAGACCCACTAGAGGTCAGTGCGTTGACCCCACTTAAACGCGTTTACAAATTGTAAACGCATCTTTTTGTGAGTTTACGATCGGTGATCGTGATCGCCGTTTTTCTGTGATTCTACAAAAGTGAGAAAGGACGCAACCATGTTTTAAACAAAACGCGTAACAGATGCCTGATTCTGGCCAGAAAAAGTTAAGCATAAACACGCCCTTAGTTGACAATGCTAAGTAATCAGTCACATCACCAGATGACTACAAACAATACGCCAAACAGACAAATTCTTGACCATTAGAGGTGATGTGATTTCTTGGTAATTGTTTGTCGGTCTGTTGTTGGTGTCATTGGTGTGACTATTTAAATGTATTAAAGCCCCACCGCACTACTTATAGCTACTTGCGCACTCTGTATAGCCAACAATGCCTAAGCAGTGACCATTGGTCCCCCATGGTCCCCTTTTCTTATGTTAATTGAGAGCTGATTTGATGAGATAACCACCTGTCAGTGACCATGCAGGGAGGTCTAATCCCTCCTGGCCAAACTAGTGCAGATAGGCTTTAGGGTGTTAAGATGCATTACATCCAGTCTTTGTTCTTTCACGTTTGTAGTTGGTTGTGATGCCGAGGGCAACCATCTACCCTATCTTCCAAGGACCAGACCCAATCGAGCAGTATCGTCGTGAGCAGTGGGATTACTACCGATGCGGAGAGGCACACATGTCTGCCGTACATTCACCTCTGTCAGATATCTGCAAAGAACTCATGTTCAGCATGTCAGCACTCGCCTTTGATGGCGCACTTCGTAAGTTTATTCGTTATTCATTTTATTTTCATAAAAAACACAGCACAGCAAATAGGAGGCGCTCAGTCGGTAGAGCAGTGGTCTCGTAATCCGGTGACCCAGGTTCGAAACCAAGGCGATGGGCTAGTGCCCTTTGGTAAGGCATTAATACTCATTGCCAGGTCCCTCGGAGAGGACCTAAAGCCGTCGGCCGTCTGGTTGCTTACTTACAAGCATTTATGCTTTCTTAGTAGTCAGGTAAAATAACCACCACCATTCAAATAGACATACAAATATATATCCATACAAAGGCAGAAAATGTTCAGCTTATACGATAACTTCAAATGAAATAGGAGAACAAAGGAGCAGCCCATGGTGGCCTTGTTTAAAAAAATTCCCTTGAATATAATAATTATACTACCGAGTATATATTAGTTAAAGATATCACAAAAGACAGCGTGGTTGTGGTCTTCTCTGTCTTTATAACATATAAATAACTGCACGTTTTTAGAAAGTGAATCGGTCAGGAATGCCATTCTTGTGAATATTTCTTTCTTAATGTAAATTCCAGTTTAATGGGGATAATGTCCATTCTTTGTTGATTTTATTAAAATGTGCATTAAATTTGTTCAATCATAAAGCAAACAAGATCAGCTATCGATCTGCATTTATTTTTTTAAGATTTTGTTGTGATAAACCATTAAAATTCGCTTCTGGGGAAATGTTTTGACACATTTTAATTATGTGAATGTGGTACATGTATCTCTTAGATTGTCCTTGTCACATAAATCTGCATTACTGGTTGCATCTGGTTGGGACATAGGTGAGGGCGGTCTGCGGACTATAGTCATTTGGCTAACTTTGCCCAAGGCCTGGCAGCACAGCAGGGTGCATCTAGTGTCCCATGTATTTTTGTGTGATTTGCTATCAATCATTTTCATTTCTGTATTTTTATATCATTTTTTTCCTGCCAAATAAAAATATAATAATAACTCTATTAAATTTTGTAATGAAATCAGGTGAGATGCACCATGTGAAATGGTCATGAAGATTTTTTAAAAAAAGGCACATTTCAAATGTATTCAGTGTCTAGCAGGAAGCAAGGAATGGAGAGCTATTCTTTGCAAGAGTTCCTCTTTACATTAGATTAAATGCAATTGCATGGTAACTGATCTCATGTTTATATTTTTAGCTTGCCAATGTGATCCAACTGGCTCACTCAGCAACATGTGTGACGAGACTGGTGGACAGTGCCAGTGCAAACCCAATGTGATCGGTCGTACCTGCAACCAGTGTGCTCCTGGAACGTATGGCTTTGGGCCCGAAGGATGTACTCGTAAGTATAGTCCCATCTATAAGCTCCTGAAGATGTATTGATCACACAATACCCATTTATACACAAAACAGCTCACATATAACCCATTATCATCAATAGTGATCTGTCAGTTTATGACAGGTTCAGTGACCCAATCAGAATTCTATATCAATTGTCTCTCCAAGTACCTCGGTCTTGAGCCAGTTTGCTGATTTTATTTGGTAGGAATTCAAGTAATTTTACAAGAAAGGATGCTGGTCAGGCGCGTACACGATTTTCCAATTTTGAACACCCCCCCCCCCCCCCCCCTCGAAAAATAAAATGTGTTAAGCGTCATTTCTTGATTTCTTTATGCAAAGATCCTGATGTAAACAGTTTGATATCTTTATTCAAAGATTCAAATGCATTTGATTTTCTTTTGATATTATCTGTCAGTATTTAATGCAATCACATCTTTCTCATTTTGTACAACCATATTTCAAGTATCCAATTACCCATGCCTCTATACATTTCTTTATCTGCAGCCTGTGACTGTGACGGAACTGGCTCACTGAACGAGTTCTGCAATCAGCTTACGGGCCAGTGCCCCTGCAGACCCAACACTTACGGACAGCAATGTAATGAATGTCAACCAGGATTCTGGAACTTCCCCAACTGCCAACGTTGTAATTGCAATGGACACGCTGACATTTGTGATCCACGTACAGGAGAGTGTATCGATTGCCAGAGCAACACCGCTGGGTTTGAATGTGAAAGGTACATAAACTTAAAGAAAAAAGTTAGAATATGCAAACAGGTCTACATACAATTGTGAGAGTTGTTGTAACAGTACCTTAATCAATCAGTGTTTTCATGATACAAATGCAAGCAGGATATAGTTTGGTTCATGTTTCTGTTTTATAAAGCTGAAACTTCTTTTTCATTTTTTTTTATTGTAACTTTTTCTCAATATTATTTTTTTGTAAAGTGATTTGTAAAATCGTCGCCTGGCTGGCAGAAGGGCGTTAGCTCGAATTTCAGGTCAATAATGAAACTTTAAGCAGAAGGGCGTTAGCACTAAATCGCCTCAAACTTTTATAAAACTGAAAAAATTTGTGGCCGTGTTCTACTACAACATTTCTATTAGTCTTTTATGTTTTAAACCAATTTTCGGGACGGAAAGCAGTTTAAATATAAAACAAATCTTTAAATGCGAATAATTCAAAAAGTAGTTTTCGAGTCGCTCGCGCGCTAACGCCCTTCTGCCACCCGGCCGACGAAAGGAATTCTACTTTGTTCTTAGAAATATTTTTTCTTCACCTCTGGATAAGGAAACTCTTTATTTACAGTATGAGGGTAACAGAGCTGCCAACTAGTACGGATTTCCCGTAATTGGTACGGAAATTAACGACCATTACGGAATGTTGTTTAAAATTACGGATTTAAAAAAAAAAAAAAAAAATGATTTTTTATTTTATTTATTTATTTTTTTTTTTTTTCTTTATATTTTTTTTTTCCCCCCATTTTTCCTGGAAGACTGTGTTGTGATGATATGAAACTCATTATTTAACAACTTTGTGTGAGTAAAATCACCAAAAATGTCAGATAATCATGTGTCTGTGCAATGTTGGCGTGCCGTTTTTATTAGAGTCATAGCGCCGCATAGGAAATTACTGATTTATACCCAAAATTACTGATTTTGAGCCTTGTGATTACTGATTTTCGGTTCTGGAGGTTGGCAGCTCTGGGGTAACGTTATATTTAAGTGTATTCAGATTCGCTGATTGACTGTATTATATTGTGGTAAAGAGTGTGTGTAGTAATAGCTGACCATGTCAGCAAGATCTTTGCCATGGAAGGATGATTAAACCTACTATTGAATGCTATCATGATTTTGATTGTTTAATCAGTTGCAAGCGTGGTTACTATGGAGATCCCACAAGAGGCTCTGCGTTGCCATGTCAGGCATGCCTTTGCCCAGGAGGAGCCGGTAGCGGGAATCAGTTTTCAGAGACTTGTCAGTTAGACCAGGCTACTCAAACTGTTCAGTGTGATTGCTTCTCAGGATACACAGGTAAGAAACCATGGGAATGTTATTGAACAATGTCTGCCTAGGTATGGTGACATTTCGATCCCACCGCTGCCACCATGTTAGGATAGAAAATGATTATGAGTGTTGGATAGATACACTTTAGCCAAAGTTAGAGTTTTAGGTGACATAATAGAATGAGAGATACAGGAAGGGAATAGTGTAATGCTGCTCAGGTGATATAGTCCAACTTTTAGATTTAAATTACATTTTAAAAACTACATGTTACATTTTGCTTTGGTTCTAAAAATACATACCGCTAGACCCTGTTTGGTGTTCATTATTATATTGTTATATATTGCATTTGGACACTGAGTGTATGGAATAGGCTTGACTTAGAAGCACCAGAGGATAATAATCAAGGAACATTTTTTCGTCATCCTCTAATGAGTAGAAACATAATGTAAAAAATTATGTTTATTACCTGTCTTTTTTTTTGCTGGGATAAAGTCAGTTGCTCAAGAGTATAAAATCTCCACCCATTATATAAAGTCTTGTATATTGTGTGTATTTTTATCAGGTATCCGCTGTGACCAGTGCGACAACAACTACTTTGGCAACCCGACTGAAGCTAGAGGTGTTTGTAACCTTTGCAGCTGTAATGGTAATACCCTATCTAGTACACCAGGAAACTGTGACGCCAGGAGTGGCAAATGCTTGCAGTGTCTCTACAACACCGATGGCTTCAACTGTGAACAGTGTGCTCCAGGATTCTACGGAGATGCAATCCAACGAACATGCAGAGGTATGACAAGAATATCTTGCTTCTTTCTGCCTTTTTTTTTTCCAAAGGAATATTTATATTGGGGTTATACCGATCATCTTCCCTAAATACTCTGTTTTTAATTCTATTGCATCGGGTACATAATAGATCACCAGACAGTTCTTATGTCTTTAAAGGTATAGACCAGTTTTGGAAACGCCCCCTCTCAAAAAATGAAATGGAAGCTCTTATTACCAATCATGTGAAAGAATACGTTTTGACTAATTAATAGTGATGATACAAATTTTGCCCGGGAAACTGCCTACTAATTGATATATTTGGTAAATTATCATATCGATTCGGCCTGGATAGATATCGCGTAGTCCCATATACATATTTCTGTGTACAGTGCTTGTAACTTTACCAAGACTGGGCCACATTTCTTATCATTTTGATGATTCCAGAACCTTGCAGTATACACACCAATACTTATTTGCTAGATGATCAACCTTTTCTGATCGATTCCACAACGTTTCTTTCACAATGCAATCGCATGACCAGAACCAGAATTTTATATTGTGAAGTAAACAGGATAGTCCTCTCTGTTATCTTTATTTTGTCCTTGCTCCTTCACTTCACCATAGATTGCCAGTGCAACGTCCTCGGAACAGACCGCTCACAGTGTGACCTGGATAATAACTGTGGTGTGTGTGACCCTGTAAGCGGTCAGTGTCCATGTCTACCTAATGTACTCGGTCAGCAGTGTGACCGTTGTGCTCAAGACCATTGGAAACTGGCTAGTGGCACGGGATGTGAGGCGTGTAACTGCTGCCCGTATGGAGCCGTCTCGTCAAGATGCGATGAGGTAAGTGTTGAATGAACTGATGGACGGATAAATAAGAGATCATTGTAGACAATGTTTATGTCCTAAGTGGCCATCTTGAAAGTGCTTTATTCTGGTATTCCTCCGCCAATCGCGGCCTCATTACGCACATCAATGTACTATTGGTGTTGTTCATATAGTACCACAACATCCCCTTCTTTCCAACAGTAAGCTGCAGAAATATGAAATTATCTGCAGTTGTTCATCACTAATATATGTATCAGATGACAATCAACTTGTAAATGATTAGACTTTTGAGATTGATATTAACATGAGGGAAGTCATAGTCAGGCTAGTCATTAGGGTTTGTGTGGCTCCTTCAAGATAAGCACATATCTGATTGTGAACTTGATGGTGAAGTTCAAGAGATCTGAAAACGTGTGTTTGGGATGATTATAATCATCTTTATATTAGCCTATAAGCCTAGTTCTAACTTTAAGTTCCTCTTCAGATGGTCAATTTCAATGAATTAGACTTGCCTAGGTACCCATCTATATCACCTGGCTTGACAGGGACAACTTCAGACAAAATGCCTTGTTGAACAGTAGCATTTATAAGGAAACAAGTATTTCAACTCCAAGGTTATTGTACACCACCATCATAGTGATTCAAGAAAGATAATTCAACAGTTTTTTTACTTTTTGAGGCACTTCATGATCATTTTGTAGGGCTTCAATATTACACCATATCACAGACTCTGATAACACGTAGGGCCATGCATTACACTTGAATTCTTCCTGATGAAACGTTTGAATATTTGATCTTTTGATACAGTTCACCGGTCAGTGTGCCTGTAGGTCTGGCTTTGGTGGAAGGGAATGCTGTGACTGTGAGGCTAACTTCTGGGGAGATCCTAGGGAAGGATGCTATGGTAAGATTTGACAACATCTCATGAATTGCAAGAAAAAAATTGAGAAGGAACAGAAATATGAATATATATATGTACTCATGTATGAACATGGTTATTAATTGTATGTAAAATTTATAGAATCTTTTTACAGATTAATTTTATAGAATAATATCATCTATTTTCATACTGGCAACACTATACTTTTGAAATTACATTTGACAAATTACATTACCATTTTCTTAGCTATGATAGCATTTTGGCCTTAAGGAGTTAAGTCTATGTTTCACCAGCCATTGACTTCCATGGGATGTTGGGTGGAGTTTGTGTTTCCTGGAAGCACACATTTTTCTGAACATTTTGATATCAAATACTCATTTTGGCAAAATCTGGAGTTACGTCTTTGTGTCACTGAACCCTCGATATGTATGTGTACTCCATGTCTACTACCCCTTTCATTTTGTTGTTGTGAAATGATGTATATGTACACTGTAACCATGCCGTCCAAAGGCCCATGCCCACTGGTTTATTTCTATGTAATCATACGCATTTCTTTCTTTATATGAAAGAATGTGATTATGATGCCCAAGGATTTATATTTGAAGCGTTTAATTCCAAAAGGAGCTAAATCCATTTTTGTAAGTTCAGAGAAAAAAAAATTGTTTACCAGATTTTGTACAGGCGTCTATGGAAAAGTGATATTAGAAGGTGCACTTTTTCATAATTGCTCCCAAAATTTAGGTAAACAATTTTGTTGAAAGACGTGTACTTTAGTGAACAATGTTCTGATATCAGTAACTCGACGTTCATCAAAAGTGGATTTAGCTCCTTTTGGAATTAAGCTCTTCATTTGTCCCCTTGGCACTTTCATTTCTTTGTTATAATAGAATATGACTCTAATGCCCCAGCATTTGTATTTATACTGTAGAATGCGACTGTGACGAGCAAGGGTCAGCTACCAGCCAGTGTGAACGAGCTACAGGACAGTGTGTATGTCTTCCAGGAGTCACAGGGTACAGGTGCGACCAGTGTGCTCGCGGCACCACCGGAGAACTGCCACGCTGTGAACCGTGTGGAGAATGCTTCGATGACTGGGATCTCACCATCCTCCATCTCAGGAGTGAGTTCATAGCTAAAGCTCCAGGGTTCCAGACTGATACCAGTCATTTAAAAGTGCTGGGGGTGTTTCACAAAGATCCTAAGTTGGACTTAAAAATCATGGATAGCCGTTAATAGCATCTTTGAAAATATTTTGTGAAAGTTATTTTAAAAGGCATATATGTTGATTCAAATCATGCATAATTATGTTATTATCAAGGAAATTTCATGTTCTTGATATGGAATTTATGTAAAGTCTAAAATACTTTAGTCTTTGCTTTTGAATATATTTTATCCTTAGGCTACAAATGGCTCTCCATAATTTTTAAGTCCAATATAGAGTTAAGTTCGACTTAGGATCTTTGTGAAACACCCCCTGTTTCAATTGCTTGTTCAATAGAAATCTGTTAAATGTCATTTTTGATATGCCCTAAAAGATAATATATTATGTTACAGCCTAGTTATACATTAAAACTAGAATAAGCTGTAGGTCTATGTGAGACTGGATAATATTGCTATTAAATAAATCAGGAGTTTTAGGTGATAGTAAAACTTAACAAGATGCTAAAATTCATCATAACCCTTCCATTCTTTGACATTTTGATTCTTAATGTACAGGTGCATATAAAAGATTTTTATACAAAGTGGTATTTGAATTTGAATGAATATTGGAGACTCTTTCATTATACTCACTCTGAGAAATATATAATCACTCCTGTGATAGTCATTTTTATCTATGTCTGTGCGTGTTTGCTTGTGACTCCTTCCATCACAAACTATGAGTAGAAAAGATGATTGAGACTGACATTAATAATAATAATAATAATAACCTAGGCTTCTATAGCGTATTTCATCTTCAGAGAAAATAACAATGCTCTTTACAATACTAAAACAACAAAATTACACATAACTACTATTTCATGAACTAAAGAAAATATCAAAATAAGGACAAGATTAATAATAATCAATCATTATAAACATCAATTGTAGAGACATGAAAGCAAATTATTGAAAAGTGCAGTAATCTAACTTCATTAACGTCTATTCTTGTTTTTTCTATTTTTATCTAGATGAGACTTATGATCTGATTGCTCGTGCTCGAAACATCAAGGTATCTGGAGTGTCGGGTGTCTATGATAGAGAGTTCAGCCGTCTTGAAGGTCTGGTAGATTACGCTGAATCTCTGATCAGAGGAGCGCCCTCTGTGACTGAAACAGACGTAGATAACATCCAGAGTGAGCTAGATGACATCAGGTACGTTTGTCTACGTCTCTCTTAAAGGCATCGTTTAACAATGTTAAATCTGAGATGCACGGCCCTACGTGTTATCAGTGTATGTGATATGGTGTAATATTGAAGCCCTAAACAAATTGCGCTTCAAAATGATCAAGAAGTGCCTCAAAAAAGTTCAAATCTTAGAGTGACCGGTTTTACCATACTTGTTTTCCCCAATAACCTGTAGTGTTATGAAAACCGTTAGGAAAACAAGTTTTTGAATTTTGATTTCCAATCATAAATATCTTGATAATCATACAGGCGATCGGCTTGTAAAAGTCATGGGGTTCCTGACTGACCAAAACTTTTATAATTATCATTGCAGCATGAGCTAAGTCCAGGATTTTGTTTCAGAATCTGAGACAAAGTTACCCAATCCCTTTAAAGTTCTACATCTTCTTTAAAGTATTACTTCAGAGCTTTTTATGCAGCTTATTGTAAAACTGTGTTTAATGAATTTTTTCTTTAAAAATTAAGGTACTTCTGATATTTTGCAAATTTTAGACTAGAATTTTGCACAGATACCTCGCAAAATTTGTGAATTTTGTTGGACAGTTAGAAAGTTGTATGGTGCCTTTTGCGTAAACTAGAAGTTATGTATACGAGGAAGGTTTCATTTTTCTTCTTCTAATTGACTGTATCAATATGTATTTATATAATATTGGTGGCTTCTTATATAGCGCACATGTCCATCAGGTTGTGACGCTCCTGGCATTATATTTTCAGGGTGGCTATCTGCCACAATATTTTAATCTGTGAAAATTTCAGCAACATAAATTTTACAATTTAAACAAAAATGTAATTGACGATTGAACCAGTAATTCAATACACCTTTTCGAGTTGAATATGAAATATATAAGAAATAATCTCTGTTCAATCCATTTTACAGAGCAACTCTTGAAGAATACCGTCAGCAAGTACAGGGTCTGGAAGATATGCAGAGGCGTACCCGTGGCAACATCGCTCGCGCAAACCGGGAGCTTGATCTTCTAGAGAGGGAAGGCGACGAGCTGAAAGCAGATGCGGAGAGATTGCAGAGAGAAAGCTATGATTTTGGAACAGCAAATGTAGAAGGTACCTAGCTCTCATTTGCATCATTTTATTGATTTGATTTGTGTGTCTCTGTTTAAAGCCCCACTGCAATACAATACACTGCACTCTCTATATAGCAAACAATGCCTAATCGGTGACCATTGGTCCCCCATGATCCCCCTTTTCTTATGTTAATTGAGAGCTGATTTGATGAAATAACCACCTGTTGGTGACCATGCAGGGATGTCTCATCTCTCCTTGCAAAACTAGTGCAGAGGGGCTTTAAATGAAGCAAAATCATTCAAAATAGCAGCTAAGATGCTGCGTATTTAATCTACAAACATGTAGATAATAAAAAGTGGGTTCAAGTAGGATGCAATACATGTATAATGAAAGAATCATGATAGAGTAGTACATGTATATATTCTTTGCAAAGTATTTATTGTAATTTTGGGAGAAGTAGTGCACGTGCATATATTCTTTGCTACGTTTCAATACTTTCTTAAAATCCCACAGAATGTCTCATTCAAGTGCAGTGCATCATAGACACAGACGTGCACGTAAGAAATAAGACAATGATGGAAATAAAACTCATTGTATTAAACAAATAAGACAATTATGAAAATATTCGTATGAAATCTCATCTTATGGAAAGTATCCAAGAAGGAAGTGACCTGAGTGAATACCTGACCTCAATGATTCTTTCTGTGGAAACGTAGATCAAGTAAATATTTGAATATATAAAAACCAAACGTTCTGCTTATCTATCTCACCTAGGTGCCATGAACAGCATCCTGCGCAGTCAGAACCTATCCCGTGCAGCCGAGGGTCGTGTTGATGACACCCAACCTACGCTAGACCAATCAGCAGCCGTACGCCAGGAGGTAGAGGATCTGATTGGTGAACGGAACGCTGCCCTTGAGAATGAGAGGCAGGGATATCTGGACAGGTTGGATGATGTGGATAATCAATTGACAGGATTAGAAGGACTTCTTGCAGGGCTCAATGAAAAGGTACGATATCCATCTCTTATTCTAGAGCTTTTGCAATCATTAATTTTCCCTTTTTTTGTATCTTTCTTCTTTTTGCCTTCTACTATTTTCCTCCATTTTTACCTCTCTTTCATTTTTCCCCCCGAAAATCTATAATTTCTTAGCTACATATTTTTCTATGTATTAATTTCTAAGCATACTTTGTTCATGTTATATTGTAAAACAGCATCTGAGGAACTAACAATTCAACTAGCTCTGCTTCTAGTTAGTTCCTCTTTCCTTGTTCCTTTATCTATTATATTTGTTTTTTCAATGCATATTTTGTAATATAATTATTCATTGTATTATGTTTTGCATGAGAAATAAAATCATTTGAATATCACTTGGTGTTTATTCACACATTTCTTACATTCTTGAACCCATGGAACGAATGTGTAATATCCCGAAAATATATTTGGAAAATATATTGTGCCAGCTAGTGTATTACATCGCAATCTGTTAGCTGTTCAAGTGGAAATTCTTTTTTATTTACACAGGAATTTACTCAAAACTTCAGGGCCCTGTTGCATAAAACTTACCATTGATGGTAACTTTGCCATTAATGGCAACTACCATGGTAACAGGGCTCAACAGCCAATCAAAATCAAGGTTTGCATGGTAATTACCAATGATGACAAAGTTACCATCAATGGTCAGTTTTGTGCAACGGGGCCCTGTTCTCTAAATAACTAACTAATAAGTTATTGTATGATAAATTGAAAATGAGATTAATATTGAGTATTTTCCCTGTCTGTCTACCAGATCTGTGGCTCACCCGGAGATTCCTGTGATATCTGTGGAGGAGCAGGGTGTGGTCAGTGCGGAGGACTAGGGTGCGGTGGCTCTGTTCAGAAAGCAGAAGATGCACTCCGACGAGCGACGGAAGCCGATCAGAAGCTGGACCAGAAAGAAGAGGAGGCCCGTAGCATGCTGGATGAGGTATGGATATACATGCAATCGTAGACATGGTGCATATTGACAAGTTTTATCACAATTTGATAAGAGTGGGCGCTCGTGGGGAATTCGACACCATTCAGGTGTTTACCCAATAAACGGGTGTTGCCAATCACATCAATCCTGCAATTTTATGACCGACAGGTTGTCTGTGCAATACGTCACAACCCTGAAGTTTTGAAGGGAAATTTTGACAAAATAACAGATTCCTTGTGTAGAAGACGACATTGTAAATATGGCGAAGTTGGGTCTTTTTATTGTATTTGCAAGAAGATATTATTTTGCCTACAGCAATGCTTTTTATATCAAATGAATTGTCGTTTACTCTCTATGTCATGATAATGCTTCATAGTCAAAAGGTTAATTCTCCTTTTAGCAATTACTTTCTTAAAGCCCATTTTAAGGCAAAATACTTACTGATAAGCATTGTGATATCACATGGTCACTTAAAAAATAATGCGCAATTGACGGGTCTCATTAAATGTGCGCTAATACGATTGTGCGTAGCTAATGATAACTGCTTATGAAAACCATAAGCCTGACAATCAATGCTTCCAAAATAATTTGCGTAAGTCTGCTGTCTTAAATTTAGGCTAAATCTCTTATCCAGAAGCACCAACTGAATACTGAAGTTGGCTAAGTAATTTATCTAAGCAAAAAACTGAGTAAAATACTCATCTTTCTGACCAAGTATCGAATTGAATACCAGCCCAGGAAATTTCACATACCAAGATCACATATATGTGGCTACTCTGGGTAAATAAAACGTTATTATTATTATTATATGAGACATGACCAGGAAATGTGTGATGAAGAGGTATTTACAAGTAAGGTAATACAAAGTTTGGGGAAATTTTGAAAATTGGATGGATTGTAATTCTTTAAAATTTTGATATATTTGGTGTCCCTGTGGATGTAGTATAAGCACTAGAAAATTTAACCCCTAAAACACTTCTGCTTTCAAGCAAATTGAATATACAAATTTATTTACCAGTGCTCCCGGTAAATTTTGATAAATTTCAAACAGCGCCTACAGCCGTACAATGTTAGCTGCGACCATGAAAATCTCAGAATATGTAGTTGTGATATATAATTTCCAAACGGGAATAGCTAATCGGTCGATTTTAGTCAAGAAACATTGTTTTATAGCTTAATTGATATCTTGACCTTAAGAGGGAGCTTTACAACATAAAGAGTTTATTATTTACAATTTCATAACTTTAGACTCGATTTCAACCGCGACAACGATCACTGAATATTGTAGGATCGCATATGCTTCCAATATGTTCATTTGAAACAAATTCATGACCCCATACCAACATTTTGAATTACCTTTAACTGTTACATGTATGTTTGATCTGTATTAGATGATGCAAGCTAAGGACCGTACTGGTGAGGCACAGGACTTGGCCCAGCAGGCGTATGATCAAGCACTCCTAGCTAAACAAGAAGCAGAGCAAGGACAGATCAACATCAAAGACCTCATCAACAACATCACAGACTTCCTTGGACGCTCCAAGTCGGAGCCCGATGATATAAGACTTCTTGTGAACGAAACCCTGAACACCAAGATCTCCCTCTCACCAGAAGAAATTGAAGGTGAGTGTTATTAGGCTGATGTTTATGTTTTAATGATACAATTTCCTGTTAAATCCAGGACGTTCTCTAGCAGCAGCTCTGAGTATGTTTGATCTTTATTGAAACTTTGAAACTTTTTTATTCTCTGAATAAGAAATGATGTTTTATAAGAAAAGAAGTGCTTTTTGAACACCCTTACGTGAACATACAAGGATGAAAATTATCAATCACCAGGAGCTAACATCAGTGATAACTTGAGACAATAACAATGCTTTTTTTTAGAAACAATGTGTAAATGTCAATTATTACATTGATATTATTATTAGAATATATGATTACAATATGATACTAATCATATTAAAAGAAACCAGTGATATCAATTTGTGATTTTTTTTTTTATGAACAGACCTTGCCGAGCAGATTGAAGATATCATTGCAACCTTGGAGAATATTGATGAGATCATCGCAGCGACCCGAGATGACCTCCAACGTGTCAATGACCTCAAAGCTAGAGCCGACGCAGCCAGGTATTTATCCACTTCCATTTTTCATCAGTTGAATTTTTTTCGGGATAATTAAACCTCTCATAGAACTTGGTTGAATCAGATTTGCTGCTACTAAGTCAAATCATTAATGATAACCTAATTATCTTTTAAAATATGGCGTCAAGTAATGAAAAGTATCTTGGCTGTGCCTAACAAATGAAAGTATTCAGCATCAACCACAACGCTGATCTGAAGAAGCTTGCAGAACAGCCAGACGAAGCTCGGACAAAACATGTCCTTTTTTTTAAACTGATTGTGAAAAAAGAAAATATTTTCCATCATAAATCACCAGTCGGGTTGATTTGAGAATATATCCTGAAATTGTTACCAATGGTATGCTAATGCAAGTGATATTAGCCAGATAGAGCGAGATATACGGGCATGGTGGCTCGGTGGTTAGAGTGCCCGCCTCATGGTCGTGGGTTCGAACCCCGGCCGAGTCATACCAAAGACTTATAACAATGGGACCTTCTGCCTTCTAGCTAGGCGCTCAGCATATTAGATTGGTGAAGGGCAGTAATAACAATGATGTTATGCAGGGGCCCGCTGAAAGAGCAGTTTCATAACTGAAGTGGCTACCCTGGGTAAATAAAACGTTATTATATTATAATGTTTTTTTTCTTTATTTTGTGAAGGGAGTATGCTGAAGACGTATTGGATTCTGCCGAGGACGTGGTACGTGCTTTGAATCAAGCAGAGGCTGCGCAGAACATTGCTGATGAAGCCATCAATAATGCTACTAAAGACATCAAGGATGCAGGAGAATCTCTTACTTCGGTAAGTTGTAAGGAGACCAGGGGGGCGTTTCACAAAACTTGTCATCAGTGACAAATGACAGATTTTGTTATAAGCTACTGAAATCCTTGCTTCTGATTGGTTATCAGCAGATTTGTCACTGATTTTTGTCAATTGTCATTGGAAAAAGGCTTTGTGAAACGGGTCCCAGGAGGAAAGCTCAGGGGAACAAGATGGGAGAGACAGGAGAGGGAAAGATGTAGAGGGTAGTAAGTTAAATAGATTGAGAGGGTGGTAAAGAGAGTTAGGGGACATATATATATAAATATAAACAGTGAAACCTGTCTATAAAGACCACCCAAGGGAGACAAGAAAAGTTATCTTAATAGACAGGTGGTCTTTATGTACAGGTTCCTTTAGTACGTGTTTCAATGGAAACAAAAAATGTGGTCTTTGTAGACAGGTGGTCACTAAAGCAGGCTTGACTGTATATATATATATATATATATAAAACATAGAATGACATGGTTTTTAATAAAAGTTCCTGATATTAAAACTCTTCTGTCTTTCACATAATGAGCATACGTTTACCTAGAGAATAAAAACAATTTTGGAAATGACCCCTACTCCTATAGGCCTACAAACTTTAATCCTTTTACATCTTTGTCAAATCAAACTTGCTCACTTATAGCTATGTAAATCTTCCATTGTAGCTGTGAAAAGAGCAACCCCCCTTCGAAGATTCAAAGTTTAGTTCTATGTTTAACCTGTTTCCAGTAGATTCGGACCGGATCCTGCATTAATTCTATGAGACTGATAGAATTCTGTAGACAATGGGTTAATGTACTTTTACTGATGACTTGAAATGTGTCAAAGGGTACAGGTCATTACTCTCATGTCATTCTGAGCCTCTTCTTTTTTTTTTATCCAGATTGAATCTGAGGCCGGCAATGCCAAGGACAAATCCAACGACCTTCTTGAAAAGATAGAAGCCATGAAGGCGCAGTTGGAAGGTGTCCAGCTCAAGGTCACAGATAACCAGGAGAAGGTCACGCAGGCGGTTGACCTGGCAGAGATGGCCGAGGGTCAGGCTCTAGATGTTGCAGGCGTAAGTAATGTCTTTAAACGTTCAGTCATGGCTCATGATAAGGGATAAATGTTCTCTGAGAGATCATTTGTCAAATATTCTATACGTTCGGAAGATTCAGGATCATTTTTATTCATATTAATGTTGTAAGATGCTATTACGCAAAGACGTGACTACTTAATTCACAACATTGTTGGTACTATTTTTCCGGAAAGGATAGTAATAAAGTTCACTTCGTTTTTAATAGGATAATTTTTAAGTTATTTGAAGCAAAGCAAAAAGACTCGACAATTTATAAGACAAGGTTTGTTTTTAAAAAATTGAACAATGCAAAATCTAAGATTATTTGTGTTGTAACTCTGCATTTGTGTATGAAAGAGATTTATACCTGTAAATTCACATAAAAGAAAAATGAAAAGATGAGGTATTCATTGTTGTGAAATAGAATTATCTTTAAAGCCCAGGCAGTATTTTGTGGCTCTCGGGAAGTATAATCAAGTTAATGGAAAACACAGAGCATAATTCTATTGCAGATGTTACTCTTTTTGTTTTATGATTTTATATAAACAATATATATAGCATCAATGCTAAACACACCCATATTCCTCCTTTGTGTACAGAGGGTTGAGGAAATGGAGCGAGACTTCAACCAGACATCCGATGAGGTTATGGCTAAGGTTGCAGAGGTCGAAGGGGCCAAAGGTCGTGCAGACACTCTCTTCCTTAATGTCATCGCATTTGAGGAAAAGATTACTAAAGACTACGAGGATCTCCAAGGTAAGTCATGAACATTTCATGAACTATTCGTGTTATAAATGTACAGTTTATGGCAGCAAAGAAAACATTTTCTGTGAAGAGTCAAAACTCATCACTTCAATATTGAGGAGGATAAGTGTGAATGCCTTTAAAAATTCAGGCTGTTGGCAATCTGTTGGCTATTCCTCTTCTGACCTATTTGCTGTCGTGCATCAAATGTCAACCATGATTTCATCGAGCCTCATCTTGTAGATAGATAGATGATAAGTAGATACTATGGATTCAATCTGCAAATCATACAATTTGCAAGGTGACGTAAGACGGTAATTTAAAGATAGCCTGGACACGATTGCGTAGATGTTGAAAATACACCCAAAATCACTTTTCCTTTAAAGAATTAATTCCAGAGCTTACCATATTCCGTTTAATATAGCTTGTTTCATTTCATTCATTTATAGTTATACTAAATCCTGTTCATCTTCTTTATTTTTGTTCATCCGTTACAGAAATGGAAACTACCTTTAACAACAACAACGCCACACTGCACGACCTAACAGCAGAAATCGCTGCATTGAATATGAAGATGATGCAGATACTAATGGATATACAAACCAAGGCAGCTTATTACCGGAGCTGCACTGAGAGTCCTACTGCCCCATAAAGAAAAAATGGATAATTTCCCATAATTGTTCCACTTCTTTATAACAAAAGTTGTAGATCGATCATTGAAGACCAGTTTTTATGGAATTAACTTAATAGATTTGGTTTATTAAGTAAACCTTAAGCATCATTTCCCAATAACATTACCTCCTATTTTTAATAGTTAAATTACATTCAATACTATGTATGAACTCACCAGTGTGTGGGTTATAGATAATATTAACGTCTAGCAAATATTTGAGCTTTAAAAGCTGGCTGGATGTTCTTTCGAATGAACATTAGAGTGATGTCATCTTCATTCAACATGTTCCGATTCAGTTGATGATCTATTTCATCTAGCCATTAAAGGCACATTGGATTTTTTTTTTTTTTTTTTTTTTTTTAATTCTTAGTTGATCTTAACTGTAAACCGCACACCTCTACCTTCATGTACTTAAAGGCTGTCATAGTGTGCTATATCATTGACTTTGTGCACGGTAAAATTGTCTATATTTGCTATAGAGGCTACACTGCATAACTAACGTTTTTTAAATGAAATGCTGTATTTTCAAGTTTAAGTGCCTTTTATGCTTACATAAATTTGGACATTTTTTATCAACATCAGTGTCGGGTGTGTTTGTATTTTTTACCCCAAAAGTATTGAGTCTTGAACTTTTCTATTAAAAGCAAGATCTGATTAATATAGTAATGATTGTTTTATATTTGTAAAGCGCTTAGAGACATTTGTATTAAGCGCTATATACAAATTGAATATTATTATTATTATTTAGATATTTTCACTATGGTGCTCAGTAAGTTATTTGCATTTTTACTGGTTATTGATGTTAAAAATATTCTCAATTTGTTTACATTCTCACAACTCAATTTACATTCATTGTGGAGAGTTCAAGAAGATATGATGAGAGGTAGTCTAGTGATGGATTGGTTTGATAGGAAAGTGTTTTATATTGTAATATTGGACAAAATGTTGGTGAGATATAAGTCTCTTCGGCCAATTTCTGAACTTCCTCGGATTTAAAACCATCAATTATTTGACTTCTGCTATAGTCTTTGAAATTCAAATTAAACATGATTGGAATTGGCAAAAGAATGGAGTAACGTCACTGCCTTATTTATTCCCTTTAACCTGTTTTGATCCGTGATTCCCGCTTCTAACCCTAAATGAATCCGTGGAAGAGATTATGTCTTGAGACAACAAATAATCATGGTTTCATTGTAAGTACATGTAGTTTAGAAGTTAACTGTACAGAACAAAACAGAATGGCGAAGTAAATGTGAACAAAATTGTGAAGCTTTTTATACATAATAATAACTATTTAATCAGTAGATATCAATTCATAGATAAGTTTCTAATTTCTGTACAGAATTCAAACAGACCAGTCAGTATAACGCAAAATAACATTATTGAATGTTGTTTGAAAATATTTGTGTATGTATTATATGGTATAATGCGATTGGGTGCTTATATGTAGTTTTGTTTATTTACAACTGTTGGTATCATATCTGTTGTTATCTATTTATGTTTGACTCTAGGATTAGGTTTTTCCATGTTTGAGTACTTTCTTTTCTAATTTTGTCCATTCTTTATATCAGTGCGTGTAAGTATAGCATGCCAAACACACCTCTCTCAGCTATCAAGTAATCAGGCCTCTCCAGACAAAACTGTCCATAGATTCAATTAGATTTGAATTCTCACTAGAAGTCGAGTCATGGCACATCACCGTCATCACATGAATTCTCAAGGGATGACTAAATCATGTCGCGTCAGAGTCCGAGTCATAATTCCATCTCTAATAACCGACTTTCAACTCACGAATGCTTCTAAGGATTCAAAGAAAACACAAACTTATTTATAAAGCAAAGACATGTGCATTTCTACTGCCTGGTTTGAAAGATATTTGTAAATCCATGAAATATTTCAATAAATGTTTACTGAGGATTAAATAGCATTCAAGTATAATTAGAATGGGCTTTCATACCGACATGCAGCAAGTATTTTCATAACTATGCAACACTTTTGTTACTTTTTTAACTAGCAAAATGAGAGGAAAAAATATCATGTATCTGGCAGATTTTAATAAACCCTGTTCATGTAAATATACTGATCCTGTGATACTCATTTATCAGATTACAGACCTATCCTACGAGCGAGAGAAGGGTGAAGAGAGATCATATAGAAGTTATATAAATGTATGAACGTTTGTTTCATTGTAGAGGGGTAAGGGCCTCAAAGAGGAGGAGTGAAAGAGATAGAGAGACAGACAGACAGACAGACGGACAGACAAACATACATAGTTTGAGAGAGAGGGGGACGGGGTGGATAGATAGGTGCATGGAGAGAAATTAATATTTTGAGAGAGAGAAATGGGATATACAGTGCGTCCCAGAAAAAAACGAAACTGAGAATTATTGATGTGTTATCATAACTTAAACATAATTATAATTAATACATGACACATATTTGTAAAGCTGAGATCCTCCATTTTCATTTGATGCAACTCATATGATGCATATTTCACGTATGAGTGATTAAAGACAATTTGAAGAGAGGGTACCAACAATTCATTTGGCGGGTATCCGAATGTCAAAGAGAAAATCAGATTTCTAGAAATCCTGCCCTTTCATATGCCACCTCAATCAGGAAAAATGAGGCAGGAATAACAAAGTTCTGTTTGTTTAAATTAATGCTTGCATTTCCATAATTTGATTGAACGAATTCGTGTTCGCTGGCTGCCTGCCGTAGCGACAAAGAGAGGTGACAAAAGACTAAACTCCATTTTGTTGACGATCAGCCATGCACAAAAAAAGACGAAAAACAATACTAATACTAATGTTACTAATTATTTTAAAAATGTAGGGGGCAAAAAAAAAAAAAAAAAGGGAAATGAGTGCTCACTAACCTCCGCAATCAGAATATGCTCGTTTTGCCTTAAAGTTGGTGGTGGATGTGACCATCATGGTCATTACCAATTTAAATAAATACTACATATTTGTAATCGAACAACATAACTAATGTTAGCATATGTAATTTGAGCCTTTAGTTTGATTGCAATATAATATGAACCACTCCTGAGGTCGTGATAAGGTAGGGAAAAAATGTTGTTAGTATTGAAACGATTATTGAGAAATTGAAACTTTTGAAAAAAATTATTCTAATGTAACTTATTATTTTTTTTTTTATAGCAGTGTCTCTTTAACTCCCTACTTGATTGAAATCCAGATCAAGAAGATTTTTTTTCCAAGTAATAGAAAGAAAGATTTATATATGTACTTCTAAAATTTCCGCTATGGACATGACGAAAAGAGCTGCTACTCGATTCATACAATATTTTTACGCTGTATACGGTTCCTCTATTTTGGGGGATTGCCCTCTGATAGAAGTGTGTTTGAATGGCACAGATCATGAATTTGAACTATCGAATAGTAAGGCCAGGCTAGATCATTTTAAATTGAATGCACGCAAAATAATATGGATTGGTAAATTTGCGAAAATGGCAGGGAAAAAAAACTATATTACTATGTTCACTAGGGTTGGTAAAGATGTGCCGTAGTTCAAAAGATCCATATTCTATGTTCCAATAATAATTGTCGTGGATTCTTGCACAGCACTCGGGTCAGTCATGCCGAGACGATACATTTCAAATATATATGTAGCGATGTGGTGCTCTAGCACATCGGGCAACAATTTATTCCTGGGTGGAGAGTGGCGATAGTGGATTGCCAAGGACGTTAGTGCCGGCCTAGGATTCGAACTCTCAACCTTTTCATTTCAAGCCAAGTGAGTGAACCGTTATTCATACCACGGTATACTACCTCCGCTGAATCAGTTGTTAAACTTGACAAGCAACCTTGCCTTTATTTTTCCTCATCCACATACTAGTTAACTCATTATTTTACTCTTTGGTCAGTTACCTGCTTGTTCGTATGTTTGCTTCTTTGTATATTTATTTGTCTAGAATGTGGAAAATAAATAAATGAAATCCAGTCCCACTCGTAGCACTGTTAACGGTTAGCTATAGGCCACCTGGTTTATAAGACTGAAAGAAAGAACTAAGTTGAAGACAGCAAATTATACAAATGAATTATAGTTAATCAACCCAAATATAAGACTTTACTTGAATGGTTAATTATTTGGAAAGTAGAGATAATAATGTATGTAACACCAGGTTCGTGCTTCAATATCATGCATACAGTCAACAAAGGAATATAAAGACAATAGTAATTGATTTACTGTTTCACCTTAATTCTGTTTACCCGAAGGGTGGATAAAGCTAAGGCATAAAATATACTTTTACAGATAATCAAATAAACAAATATAATATACTTAAGGGCCCACTACGATTTATATTTATAAGACCGGTCGTTTATAAAGAAGAAGAAGATTGTCCGCTCATCAACGAATATGGAACGTTGCTATCAAACCGCGTATTGTTGGAGGACAATAATTAATTCACGATAGCGTTCCCTATATGATCATTGCTGCATAGCGTTCATATAAGTCGATTAAAATAATTATGGAGGCTGTTATCCAATGGACAGGGTTGATGGGATGGAGTTGCGTGATTTCTTCAAGAAAGCCGAAGATACGATTCTCCGCAGTGAAGGGCTATAAAAGGGAGGTTAATAAAACAAAGCAAGTATACTGGGCATACATTAATATAACAAAACCACATAACAACTGAACTGGACAGAGATACCCTTTTATGACGTTGACGCCCTCAGTAGCAGGCTGACTACCGATTTGACCAGACCAACGCCAGAATTCACATATTAGTTTGGATAATAACAATATGTAAAAGACACATTATAATATAACAACAAAACATAAAATAATCTCTTTCCAATTCAGTGTTTCACAAGAGTGGCAAACAATGCATTAATTGTTCAAAGGCAATCGCATAATAAGGCGAAACATAGTTAATAAACATAGTCAAAGATATAAAAGAAAGCAATGTATATGAAGAGTATAAAAATCCTGTTTTAGAAGCAAAAGAGGATGACCACATGTTTGCAATGTCCAGATAAGCGGACTAAAGATAACATTCCAAGGAGAGAGGTGGTCAGAGAAGAGAGAGTGGAGGATAGAGATGCCTATAGGGTTATGTGCATAACAGGTGTATATCCCCACACAGTAGAGAGAGGGGAAAAGAATCGGAGAGAGATGAGAAGTAGAGAGGGGAAACTGTAGTTAAATGAATCAATGCTGTGGGAATGATGTCCATACTAGTCACACTTTATGGGTGTTACATGTATCATAATGGTCTTAACATTGTATTTTTTATAAAAATCAAACATGCCAAATATTGCTGAAAATTACAAACAAGGAAAGGCACTAGACACATATTTAAGGATACGGAACTACAATGTCTTGTCTGATCAAAATTCATGACTACATGAAAGTTGTGTGTCTAGTCATAATCAAAAAGAGAAATACTTCTCATATTGGCTGCATTGCTATAATCTGTTTGACTACATGGGAATAAATCGAAAACGAGAGAGAAAAACATTAGAAACCGTTACTACAGTAAATAAGTTTATTTAAATGCACACCAACATAATCATGAACAGGAGACTGTTGAAAATGACAATTAATTCAAAATTACACCATGACTCGTTGTTGTGGACAATACATACATGAGGATATAGCTGAATCAAGATAATTGGTTGACAGTCAAACAAAATTTAATTTGAGTAAAAACAAAAGTTTATCGTTATATTCTTTAAAGGCCTTAAAGGCTTCCGTGATATTTAGTCACTGACTAGAAAGTCTCGCCAAATGCCCTACAATATTTGAACTTAGAAAGTACAACTAAGAGTGGTTTGTTTGTCGATTAAAAAACATAAAAAAATAAAAACTTCCTATACAGGTGTATAATAATAATAAATCTTAATCTCTTTGGATCTTTATAGAACTTAATACGAAATACCGTCTCTAAGCCCCCATTAAACATATACATGTTTTATTATTGCAATATCCTTTTACTAGTTTTATAGCCTGTTACTGTTACTAGAATACGATGCATTAGGTACACAATCATATGGCTTAAACAGGAAAAT
Source organism: Strongylocentrotus droebachiensis (assembly GCA_035222895.1). NCBI lineage: Eukaryota > Metazoa > Echinodermata > Echinoidea > Camarodonta > Strongylocentrotidae > Strongylocentrotus > Strongylocentrotus droebachiensis. The sequence goes on along the minus strand of JAVYIG010001935.1, from coordinate 61,976 downwards.
GGTGTTCATTATTTTTTTAATGAAGATTCCTAAGTAAAATTTGGTGCTAAAAAAACAAAAGGGAACAGACTGATTTTCTTTTTCATAGAAGCCCAAACCAATATATAATTTGATATCTAGGCCTATACTGTTGCCAACAAGTTGGAATAATTTTTGTTAACCTCTTTTCATGAAAAGATTGTGCAATATGATTTATTCTATAAGATAAAGTTTATATCTTCTCATAACTGTATTGAGTAATCTAAAGATTGATAGAGATTAATCAATAAAGTTCCAGGAAGATAGAAACTTTATATCTATCAAGAATAAACCATACAATTTGTCACAATTATTTCATGAAAAAAGGTAAGAAAAAATATTCTAACTTTATGGGCAACATGGTGCATATTGAGATAAACATTTTGAGGTGGCTGAGGCAGCTCTAATTGTAAACACACACTGGAATCTCTGCCGATATAATGATAACCCTACAATTCTATTTTCAGATTTTCTTCGAAATATATTGTGATGTAGCCTTAAACTATTAGTTCATACACATTATTTTGTTCTCTCCACATTTAGAACCTCCTGGGATTGACATCCCTGCTGACAGTAAACTATTTTGCATATACTCCCTCTGTGTTGTTAAAAAGTTCATGTTATTGTTTAAGCCTGTTTTAAAGGTACTATGTCCCATTTATGAAAAGGTTAAAGGGATAGTCCACCCCAGGATTTTCTTTAGCTGACGATATAGACCTAATAATACCATGAAGAATGATACAAGTCTCATTAAAATCCATGATCACATAACGAAGGTATATCGACTTTTTTATCGAAAATCAGCCGCCCCCCAAATGCAAATGCGTTACATGGGCATGAAACGATCGCCAAAAAATAACCGATAGTATCGAAATTGTGACGTATGTTGCGAGCTGCCTTATTATTTCGCAGACATTCACTTTCGCTTTCACTTTCATTCATGATTCGTCGTGTCAGTGCGATAACAGTGTACCGCGAGCGAAAGTGAATGTCTGCGAAATAAGAAGGCAGCTCGCAACATACGTCACAATTTCGATACTATCGGTTATTTTTTGGCGATCGTTTCATGCCCATGTAACGCATTTGCATTTGGGGGGCGGCTGATTTTCGATAAAAAAGTCGATATATCTTCGTTATGTGATCATGGATTTTAATGAGACTTGTATCATTCTTCATGGTATTATTAGGTCTATATCGTCAGCTAAAAAAAATCCTGGGGTGGACTTTCCCTTTAAATTCCAAAGGCATTTAAAAGATACTACTAATGTAGAACTTCCCTAAAAAAAGGGGGGCTTGAAAATGTCGTTAAGTGGGAAATTAACGATAATTAGTTGTCAAATCGACTTAGGAGCTATAGAGCCAGTAAGTAATAGTCTGATTTTCAGATCATTGTACCGAATGGTCGTACGTTTTGTGCTGCGCAAAGATTCAATCACTTTAATTTTGGCCATTACAAGAAGTGGGTTATTGATGTAGACAAATGCTCATGTACCCTTTACAGCTCATTTTTATGATTGTTACTACCAAAGAAGAAAAAATGCCAGTCAGTCACTCAATAGTGTCTGACAGTGAAGTCTAGCAAGTGAACGGGTTTCCTTACATAATTTGAATATAAGGACACATGCTAACGTTTAAATTTCACAGATAGGACATACATAACATATTCATAATTCCTGCAAAGTTCTACAGAATTTGATTTTGGCTGCAAAAGGGACATAGTGTCTTTAAAGGAGGCCGATTCGCGGGGAAATATTTATAAAAATCAGCCATTTAGATCTTTTAAAAGATATAATCCTGTAATGATTAAAGGGACTGGGTATCTTTGTCTCAGATTCTAAACAAAATCCTGGATTTAGCTCATGCTGCAATCATAATTATAAACCTTTAGGTCTTGCAGTCAGGAATCCTATGACGTTTACAAGCCGATCGCCCGTCTGATTATCAAGATATTTTTGATTGAAATTCGAAATTTCAAAAACCGTTTTCCCAATGGTTTTCATAACAATATAATAAATTCCTGGCTATTTTTTTTTTTTTAGTGTGCATGAACTTTAAATAGAGCCCAAGGACGAAAATGAGCTCTGTATGCGATTGGTTTTGCAAGGCGATGGTCCTACAGAATGGAACATATGGTTTGACGGTATTATATACTTGATGGAAGTAATGGAATCATTATAAAAGAAAGTGGCTGGGGTCAATAAGAGTGAAAACAAAGGGGGGAAATACTTCCTTTGTTCTTTTTCATTAATTTTCTTATTTCTATTATTCTACTTTTTTTTCTTCATGCCTTTCCTTTCTCTTTCTTTTTGGGCGTGGAACTTTTGGGGGCAGTAGCCCCCAGCCCCCCCCCCCCCCTCCTCAATGTACAAGTTTTGTGGAAAGGGGTATGCCTCCACATGCTGTTCTAAAATCACTGCCCCATATCGCAACTCTTTTTCATTATCCAATGCCGTTTTCGAGAATAGAAGCTGAGTATTTACTGCCTCTTTTCTCCCGTGTTGGTGTCATCGATATGAGACCCTTAATTGCTCAATGAAAATGACGTATCGTCAAATTTATTATACCATATTGTAGTACGGTTACCTTAACCCCATACATTTTTGTTACTCTAACCTATTGAAAGATTTCAGGAAGAAAAATACAAAATATTGGTCCTTACACTCCCATTCTAGAATATGTTACATAGCATGCTGATGCCATATAAGAACCATGCCCACCCTCACATTCTGTAGAACTATTGCCCCTTCCTCTATCTTCTTGAATACAGTATATATTAAAGCTAATCTCAGTGAGCTCTGGTATGGGAATCGTATGTCGAGAGAACGTGGCTATAATTCATTCTGGGTTGTTTATCATGCAGTATATTTAGGTTTAAACCAGTAAAATAAAAACAAACTCACAAAAACCTGCTGGATATCATTTTCAATAAAAACCACAACTCTCATTTGCACAAAGTGACCTGTGTTCCAAAAATAATATTATACTCATTGCAACTTAATATGATCCTAGTCCTAGTTTTTATTCACTTTTCTTTCTTCTTTTTCCAATTCTCTCTTCTTCTTCTTCTTCTTCATTTTTTTGTTGGAGAGGGGGGGGGGGGGGGCATCCTGGATATACTGGGTGTACTTCCCATGCGTTGAGTCTGACCCTCACTACTCCAACTGCAAACCATACTTCCGTTTTACAAGGTTATACACGTATTTGAGCTAAAATAATAACCTCGTACTTGTAGGACTGTAATTATGGTGCGATGAATCGGGGACGTTTATCATAATAAACGATTGTGAAATGACCGTGATGTTGTATTTTGTGAATGATATCGTTTACAAATCTGTCTCGCCCTTTATATCTCCTCGTTCCACAATATGAAGTTACCCTGGCCTAGCTTTCTGTCAGTTTGTCCACCTCTTGTCGACGCCTTCTCTCTCTCTCTCTCTCCTCACCACCCCCCTCTCTCTCTCTCTCTCTCTCTCCCCTCTCTCTTTCTCTCTCTCTTTCTCTCTCTCTCTCTCTCTCTTTCTCTCTCTCTTTCTCTCTCTCTCTCTCTCTCTCTCTCTCTCTCTCTCTCTCTCTCTATCTCTCTATCTTTCTCTCCGTCTTGAAAGTAAGGTCACCTTTTTTGGTCACCATTAGCATAATTATAAAATAATTAAAAAACACGTAGGCCTATTAGCAATGATAGCTGCTTTAAAGGTAAGGAACAAAAATCAAAGAGGATATTTCTAAATTCTCATTTATGTACATTTATTTTTGAAAAACGCAACCCAAATAAAGTTCCACTCTGAAACGCTCATACTTTCTAGAAATTGTATGCCCATTGTTGATTTTTAAATTTTGATTCCTACGAGATGTATATATTTCAAAAAAGCAATACGTTTTCACCAAATCTATGACCCCGATCCAAAGTTGCATAGTATTCGCAAGGATCCGTGAATGGAGAAGATATACCGGAAATATATACTTCCGTGATTTCACGGATACTTCCGTATACCATTTTTTAACAAGTTTATGAATTCCAGGTGAATAACATTCGGTATAGATGGAAAAAATATGTATTTTTTTATCAATTTATTTATTTTGTACTGTTCTTACAGGGTAACCCCGTCAATAGTTTAAATACTATAATAGTTGGGCACCTCGCATAAAATTATGAATAATAGGCCTATACAGAAGGTATTCATTTTGTTACATGGTGAAATAATAATAAAGGTGGTTTTTCCATGGTCATAAAGACCGAATACGTTCCATTAGGAATTACTACTACTTACACTACCACTATCATTAGGTTGCATATATGGTTGATTATGGACTATTGAAGAAAACTGAATACATTATTGAGCCCGCATGTTTACATGTGTGTATAACAGTAATAGCGAATGAAAAGATTAAATTCGAGGGAACTTCCTTCGATATCTTCTCAGGAAAAATATAAAAATATAAAAACTATAATTGTTCATTTTAATAAAGGTAAACTCAAATAATATGTAAAATATTCAACATAATCCTACTAGTTTCTCAACATTTGTTACATATAATAAGTATAATGCAAAAGATGTGTATCATACTATCACTTCAGCGCGTGTGATATGTTTAAATATTAGGAGAGAGAGAGAGAGAGAGAGAGAGAGAGAGAGAGGAGAAGAGAAGAGAAGAGAAGAGAGAGCGAGAGAAGGGGAGAGGGAGAAGGATAAAGAACAAGTAAAAGCACTAATAATTAACTTTCTTAATTTCCATTCACGTGGGGTATCTATATACCTCCAGTATATGATATTGAAGAATGTTTTGCGGTTTAATTTCTTACAACGCCTGGGAGTGGCTTCTACAGGCACGCGCCGTGGTGGGATGGGAGGAACCTTTTTTCCCTGAATAAATAATATAAAATATGTGACATAAATGTACATCAAAAACTCAAAAAATATGTGATGACTGTATACATTTATTACAGGTCAACAAAATTCAACATGACTTTGTATTTTTTTGGAAACGTCCCCCTCCCAAAAAATGAAATGAAAGCTCTTATTACCAATCATGTGAAAGAATATGCTTGGACTAATACGTGATGATACAAATTTTGCCGAGAAACCGCCTACTAATTGATATATTTGGTAAATGATTATATCTATCCCGACTGGAGATATAGCGTAGTCCCATATACATCTTTCTGTGTACAGTGCTTGTAACTTTACCAAGACTGGGCCAAATTTCTTATCATTTTAATGATTCCAGAACCTTGCAGTACACACCAATACTTATATGCTAGATGATCGATTCCACACAGTTTCTTTCACAATTCAATCGCATGACCAACACTGCAATCTTCTTGTTGGTTAAGTATTCATAGTTTTGTAATAGAACGTGGCCTATATTATACGAAAGAGCTTTGTTCATTCATCATCAAGTTCCTTTTAAGTCTGTGTGAATTAAATGCCGCGGATGAGTGATTACGTTTAAAGGACCCCTGAGGTAGAAGAAAGATATTCCGCGGAAGCCTTTGATATTCCTCATTCAAAACTTCTCACTGCAGCGAGGAACAAGTTCGTAGTATATCCCTCTCAAAATCAATATTTGCGCTGTGCACTGCCTTAGTCGAGACGAACTTTTCGGTGGAACTCAATATTTCGATTGGAGGCCATTGAAGCGGTTCGCCAGTCTATTTGAGGAATTCGAGTAGCTTATACATCGTGTCAATGCAAGATGATGGTGTTTGGGTGGATAACGTTGCTTTTAGCTGTGTCACTGGCGCAAGTTGGATGTGGACATAAAATACTCATGAATGCTATCCTAGGCGAGGGAAGTCATTTCTTATGTGCAGCCTCGATAGGTGAACGTCTTGTTGAACAGGGTCATAATGTTACATTCCTCATCAGTAATGCTTACGCACACCGGGCCAGTGATCCTAAATACTCTCAGCTCTTCGATTTTGTCATATTTCGTCATCCTATCCCAGTGGAGAAAGTTCATGAACAATTTGAGGCGTTCAATGAGCGTGCTTTCATGCCTGCTTCGGCACAGATGTGGACCTTAACCGAGGTCATGCGAGACGGTAGGGCTGACGACTGCGACGCCGTGCTGGGCGATGTCGAGATCATGAATCATTTTCGGAGTGCTAATTATAGTGCAATTATCTATGACATTGGTTGGGTGTGTCCTGTGATTATTGCCAAACAGTTTGATATACCTTATATTGCTTTATCAGCTGTATCGTCACCATGTACTGTGACTGGTTCAGCTGGATCGGACAATTCACCAGCGTACGTGCCAGCGATATTCAGTGGTTTCTCCAACAAACTGAACTTCAAGGAACGTGTGCAGAACTCGATCGGTCACATATTTATATTACTGTTTGGAATATACTTTCGCATGCCATATGATGATCTGAAAGGCAAATACAATATCGCATCAGGCACCTCAATGGACCAACTTTTTGCTCAAAGTGAATTGTTTTTGATAAATACTGATTTTTCAGTGGAATTTCCGTGCGCCATACCGCCTAATGTTATTCCTGTAGGGGGTCTTACAACACGACCATCAAATCCACTCCCAGATGGCCTAGAAAAGTTCATGCAAAGCTCTGGACAAGATGGAGTCATTGTCTGCACCATGGGTACCTATTTCACCTCGGTACCAATTCAAGTCGTAAACGATTTCTTCAATGCTTTTGCACGCCTTCCCCAAAAGGTCATCTTCCAATTACGGATCATCCCATCGAATATCACCCTTCCTCCCAACGTGTACACGTTGCCATGGTTACCGCAAAACGATCTTCTAGGTCACGAGAAGACCCGTGCGTTTATGTATCAAGGAGGAAATAACGGTTTCTACGAAGCGCTTTACCATGCTGTGCCTATCGTGGTCGTACCCATTCACGGCGACCAGTATGACACCGGGGCTAAGGTCAGCGCTCACGAGATCGGCATCACCATCGATAAGCTCATCCTGACAGAGAAGAAGATCCACGATGCACTCCGTGACGTCATCACCAATGACTCCTACAAGCGTAACATGGAGCGACTGTCAGCCATGTTTCTTGATCGACCGATGACACCTTCCAAGAAGGCGGCATTCTGGATTGATCACTTCGTCAAACACGGTGGAGCACAGTATCAAATACCTTTTGTCAACCTAAGCTTTGTGGAACGCAATCTTATAGATGTATTAGTTTTCTTCATCGGATGTCTCGCCCTTGTATCAGTTGTTCTTGTGTTAATGGGAAAACTTTGCTTAAGATTTATCAGACATCTTTTACGACGGATATCAAAAGAGAAAACAGAGTGAATTGTTAATATTTGTGATTTCATTATTTTTGACAAAAACAGTAAATGGAAATGGGAAATTCCTTTAAAAACGGGGTAATATTGTATTTACTTTATATTCCAGTTTATTTATCAAGCATTAACAAAGTGTCGAATTGATTTTCGGGGATCATGAATTACTACTTAATTGCCATCCGGGTACCTAGGCTGGGTCATCATTATCTATGATCTCATGTGACATGGTAATTAATGCAACATGACATTTGACTGATGTTCATTTCTGTTATCACTATAAATAATAACCATATAATATTATCATTTAGTCAGTAGACCTTATGTCCCGAACGACATTCACAGAATCACCTAAAAGTTGATGCATCATTATAACAACGACAACCCTTCCTTTCTTCTTTTTCTTTACTCTTTAAAGGGAAAGTCCACCCCAGGATTTTCTTTAGCTGACGATATAGACCTAATAATACCATGAAGAATGATACAAGTCTCATTAAAATCCATGATCACATAACGAAGATATATCGACTTTTTTATCGAAAATCAGCCGCCCCCCAAATGCAAATGCGTTACATGGGCATGAAACGATCGCCAAAAAATAACCGATAGTATCGAAATTGTGACGTATGTTGCGAGCTGCCTTATTATTTCGCAGACATTCACTTTCGCTTTCACTTTCATTCATGATTCGTCGTGTCAGTGCGATAACAGTGTACCGCGAGCGAAAGTGAATGTCTGCGAAATAAGAAGGCAGCTCGCAACATACGTCACAATTTCGATACTATCGGTTATTTTTTGGCGATCGTTTCATGCCCATGTAACGCATTTGCATTTGGGGGGCGGCTGATTTTCGATAAAAAAGTCGATATATCTTCGTTATGTGATCATGGATTTTAATGAGACTTGTATCATTCTTCATGGTATTATTAGGTCTATATCGTCAGCTAAAAAAAATCCTGGGGTGGACTTTCCCTTTAAACATAATATATGCAGCTTAACATCCATTGCTATACGTGATCAACTCGAATTTATTCTGAAGAATATTTGCATGGTACAAAACATTACAATTTTACAATCAGTCTTTCGCTTTCAGTGTAAACAAAAGTGCATAGTAGAAATTATATGAACTTTTGTATTTTAAAAAGTAAAAAAAAGCAGAGAAAACATTACGCTCTGTTTATGTAACGAGAAATTCCCAATACAGGAGCTTTTTTAGGGGTTATTTATTCCACAGTTTGTTTGCATATATGATACAATTTTTTTTAATTGATTGGGGGTACTCATAACATGTTTAGGCTTCTACCAACCTTAGAATCAAGGGCATCAAGCCCCCCTCATTTTTTAATAGATTTTAATGGAAAAACATTCATTTGCGGCTTGCCCTACCTTACAACACGAAATATATGCAATTCTGCATTCTCACTATCGAAATACAATTATTCGTCACAGATGAATGAAATATTTCGTATCGAAGCACTTGAGTATAAATTTGGTTATATGACGAAAATGGCCTATTGTGACCGTTCTTATGACGGAGAAACCCCGGGGAGAAACAGGGAGAGCCCTGAAAGAGTTCTTGGATTGAGTGTTCTGTCTCATTTGGCAGTCACAGAACATGCCCTTAAAGCTGAATATAACATTTGGTGAGATGATGTCCCAGTTATTGACACACACTTCATGTCAAGAAAGATGGAAGGGTCTATCTGGACCAAAAAGATTGGTCCTTCACGGGTTACTCCCTATACAGGTACCTTTAATCCAGTGATCTCGAGGTACTATAGACACTGCGGGAAGAATCGATTGTCTTGGGAAAGTCCACAGGAGTAGATGAGCGAAAGATTCCCTACTAATTTTTAAGTTTGGTAGAAGTCTAAATTACATGTTATTTTCCACATAATCTATATTCCCAAATATAAACACGTTTGAAATCATGTTAGACATGGTATATCTTCAAAAACTTACTGAGAGAATAATCTATATAAGAACGAATGAATTGATGCAGACCAAATTTGATATACCGGTACTTTTAAGAATGCTATCAGTTGCATGATGATCGCTTGCAAGGCGTGAAGCTTGGAGTAGCAACCATGTTCCATTAGTCTGCCTTATTCAATATATTGTTGCTCTGCCTAGGCACTGAGTACTGTACGGCAGAATAGAGCAAAGCTAAGATATATATATATATATATATATATATATATATATATATATATATATATATATATATATATACTATGTTGTGATACAATTGATTTTTTTTTTTTTTTTTAATGTAAAGCGCATAAAGCAATCAACGAATTATGGTGCGTCATTATTAGTACATGTATTATTAATATGAGCCAAAAAACAATAGACCATAGTTATACGCCACAGTGCCAACGAATTTTATATCATTCATGTTCTACTTTTGTATGCAAATAAGGGATCAATGTATTATCATGCTTCCTCTCCTAGTCTCTCTTCTACCTGTTTTTTATCACTAAATTATTATTATTCTTTTATCCACTTCTTCATTTTATTACCAGTATTCTTTCTCACTTTGTCGACCTTTTCTCAGCTCTCCGCTCTCCGCATCATCTCAACTTCTCACATATAATAATGCCAAATTACTCATTTATTTGACAGACGTAATACGTGACATATTATGCGATATTTTGTACAAATAGATAGATTAATACATGTATTATATAGTTTATACTGGTATTAATGTATTACTTTGTTGAGGTGTATACATTCTTACACTATGAAACAGAGGCCAAGTTCAATTATTTAATTAGTAGATGAAATGGGCGACTTGAAATGACTGTGCGTATGGATTTTGAATGACACTTTTACCATCTTATCATAATTAGTTTGATTATAAGTTGTAACATGAATGATTTAAAAAAAAATGCAACAGTTTACTGTTGAACACTAAATTTCACTTACGAACTATTCAGATTTTAGGAATGATACAGATGATTTTATACAAGAAATGGTTTAACATGTTCAATTTGCCCCAAAAATTACATTGGAGTCCATTCTGAGAAAGTGCCAATAAAAGTAAAATAAAAAATTGTGCCTAATTTTTCAAACCTTATTCCTAAAGGACAATTTGACTTGCACAAAGTAGTTTGTGGTGGTACGTTTTGTTTGTGCGGTTTGTTCTTCATTGTCATAGAGAGGGAGAGGGAGAGTTAGGGAGTGTGTGAGAGAGAGAGAGAGAGAGAAAGAGAGAGAGAGAGAGAGAGAGAGAGAGCTATATAAGACCGAAGGGGAGACAGGAAGAGAAAGAGAAAGAGAGATGGGCAGGAAGCTGAAGAAACAGGTCATGCGTTGGAAAACACAGGTCGTGGGAAATGAATGCAGTGAAACTAGTTTAAATAATGGCGAGAATGTCAGACCATTTCAGAATAGGTCAAAGAGGTGATATACTTTTAGCCTGGTATCAAGGCAATCTTTGTTCTTTGCCTCTCAATAGAAATATATAGCCGAGTCTGAACATACGTAGACAAGTCAAGTCCTGCGCAAAACTCCTAATTACATATATCAATTTATGTAGAGATAAATTATTCTACAATGCCCTACATTCCAGACATAGTGATATAATACGTTAACACTTGGACAAATCTGGGGTTCAGGCTAGTCGGATTAGATTAAGTTCAAGTTCTAGTCCTTTGATTTCTCAAAGGTTCGTCTTGAAAAATAATCGAGAATGACAGGCGACAAGTTAGAAGTTACAGTGAGTGGTGTACTAATATGGTTAATCGGGGCTGAAACACAGTAGGGACCATGATGAATGGGCAGCTAGAAGAGGATGAAAGAGAGAAGGAAGATGGAGAACAAACATGACAAGAAGAACTTGGAAAAGAGGGGGAGGAGTGGTGGTGGTAGTACATAGTATAGCAATAGAGGAAGTAGTAGTAGTAGTAGTAGTAGTAGTAGTAGTCACTGGCGTACTGGGCTTGGGGGCGCCAGCCCCCCCCCCCCCCTAAATAAAATTAAACCATGACTTATTTTCAATTTCATACAATTAAGTGAGTTATAAATGTTCGTGATATCACATGATTTTCAACAAAATGCGCGTTTCTCCATTTCTGTTGCAAACTGACACATTTCCAAATAGCCAGGAAGAGCATCTATGTTTTTGTTATAGTCACTAATGGGCCTTAGTGGCCACTAACAGTAACGCTAGTAGATAACCGTATATCCAGTTTAGCGAAAAGTCTGGATACCCGTATGTCCGGCCTGCGTATTTTTGATTTACACACTAGCGAGGGGAATTTTTCGATTAATTCCAATGAAACCGCTCGCGGAAAGCCTAGACTGTATTTTAAACCTCTGGTTAACTTCGTAGTTAGAACTAAAGGGTACACCTGTACCCCTACTAACCACCTTGCACCGCACATAATTATTTGAGCCCAATATGTTTCGCTTTTTATAGTGAGAAAGAAGAAGAAGAAGAGTGAGAAAGAAGACAAAAAAAGAAGAAAAAAAAAGAAATTAGAAGAGAGAACTGTCTATCTTCATGTATCATGATCTGTTTTTTATTGGTTTTCGGACAAAATTTTGAAGAAACGCGGTGGAGACGACTAGACATATTGGTGGACGTCGGAGGGCCTAGGCTCAGCATTAGGCTGAGTTGAGAAGCTTGTCACAACGTACCGTGTCCGAGTTGGTCCTTGGGCGTCCTATATAGCCGATAAGCCTTCTGCTCGCCAGCCACTGAATTCTTCAACATTAAATAAAAGTTTAGCTTTTAAAAATCCAATTTATCCAAATCTATATATCAAAAAAAGTAAATCTAATTTTAAAGGATGAAACAAAATCCTAAGAGAAGAGGCGTAAATATTCACTTCTGAATGAAAAAACGCCTTTAAACTAAAACAACAACAACAACCTTACACGTACGTACTGTACTGATATTTTGATAATTACTGAAATTGTTTTGTCGATGGGTGTTGAGTGTACATGTGTGTGTATGTTCACGCTCGCTGCGCTGATTTCTGCTCTCATATTCAACAGCAAATTGCAAAATAAATACCAATATTTTTGTTTAATATATGTAACTGCTCGGAATCTGTCATTGTGTTCAAATGGTTGGAGTGGTATCAACTATGAATAACTTGTTTCAACCATACTTTTTTCCACAGGACGTCCCTCCCCTTCTCTCTCTCTCTCTCACTCTCTCTCTCTCTCACTCTCTCTCTCTCTTCCTCTCCCTCATAACTCTTTCATCTCTCTCTCGATCTCTCTCTATCTCCCTACTCTTTTTATTTGGACGAATCGCTATGACGTTTGAATATATATATTAATTATTGAGTGGGCTTATTGTGCTTTCTAATGGATCCCTACACATGGCAGATCCACTGAGAGGCCTGGCAGAGCAGAATCCCAGGATGTTCTCGAGTTTATTTGACTTTCAAGAGAGAAATTGTTTTTTAGAGAAAAAGAGGTTATTTTTAAAATGAAATGAAAGCGCTCTTGAAAGTCAAATAGCCCTTTCATTTCCTTTTAGAAATAACCTCTCTTTACCTCTTAAAGACAATTTTATGAGATGGAATGTTCAATCTGAGGGCTTTTTGTGCTCTTCGAAAAGAGCACACAATGGGGGCAGTGCAATTTAACTTCAAGGGATGGATTATATAGTTGTTATCGCTCTTGAAAGTCAAATAGCCCTTTCATTTCTTTTTAGAGATAAACTCTTATCCATCCCTTGATATTTAAATTGCGCTGCCCCTATTGTGTGTTCTTTTTAAAGAGCACAAAAAGCCCCCATATTAGGCAGCAAGTAGCAGAAAACGCCCTTAATACACTATGAACATGACTGACAATGAGAGCGGACAAAATATACAGTCCTCAGGTAGACAAAGGAACATCCCTTCACAGCTATTATGTAAAAAGGTGAATATGCATGTGACACCTGTTCTACACATTTTTACATAATAGCAGTGAAGGGATGTTCCTTTGTCTACCTGAGGAACTGTATATTTTGTCCGCTCTCATTGTCAGTCATGTTCATAGTGATACTGGACTCAACATTCAATGGAATGACGCCCACATCATTGAGTTTGAAACGCACTCATCTGCATAAAAAGGATAGGGATTATTGCTATACATTGTTACCTTTTTTTCGCTCCAGTGATCTCAAGGCAGCAGACAGCAAGAAATTGTGTAAATAATAAAAGGTCCAAAGGAGTGGTTGTTAGAAGCTTTAACTACATAAAACTCACACTCTCTCCAATTTTTGACAACAAAAGGTTGTCTTGGGAACCACTTCAATCTATATTTACATAGGGCCTTTGCCGGCAGTCTTGGGGCGGAGCCCCAGGAAATTCTTGAATTTTAAAAAAAAATGGAAATTCAAATTAGTCGTCACAAGCGATAGAAATTGTTAGTTCCTCCTTGAAAGTCACAAAGCCCCTTTCATTTCATTTTAGAAATAACCTCTCTTTCTCTCTTAAAGACAATTTTATAGAACTTCTGTTTTCGTATTGTTGTACTTTCGTCCGCAGACTTCTTAGGCACATGTCGAACTAACTCATCGGAAATGTAATCTGTAAGTGTAAATTTAAGTTTCATGTTCTTCCTTTTTTTGCCTTTTTTTTTTTTTTCTCTCTCTCCCTCTCTCTGTCTCTCTATTTTCCCTCCATCCTCTATATTCTTCTCTATTTTAATTATTCTCTCTTTCTCTTCTCATGTTTTCCTTAAAAGAATACAATTTTCTCACTTATGATGGCAAAGCAAGCGCGTAGCCAGGATTTGATTTTAGGGGGGGCGGTAGTGAGCACGCGAAGCGTGCGAATCACTTACGCTCCCTAGGGGGGTGGGTGCAGAATACTTCGAAGCGCGGAAGCTTCGAAAGAAGACGATTCGTTGTACCTTTCTCGACTCATAATCCTTGTCTGAATTCAGTCCGCCCCTCCTGCGCTGCGCGGAAGCTTTGACGTATTATTAGACAAAGAAAACGATTCGTTGTACCTTTCTCGACTCTTAATCCTTATCTGTATTCAGTCCCCCTCCCGCGCAAAGCGCGGAAGCTTTGACGTTTCATTAATTTATTAGAGAAAGAAGACGATTCGATGTACCATTCTCGACTCTTAATCCTTATCTGAATTCAGTTTCCTCCTCTCCCGCGCAAAGCACGGAGACTTTGAAGTTTCATTACATTATTAGAGAAAGCTAGACGACTCAAAGTACGTTTCATTAAATTATTAGAGAAGAAGACGATTGGTTGTACATTTCTCGACTCTTAATCCTTGTCTGAATTCAGTCCCCTCCCCCCTCCTCCTGCGCGAAGCTTTGACGTATTATTAGACAAAGAAGACGATTCGTTGTACCTTTCCCGACTCTTAATCCATATCTGTATTCAGTTTCCCCCTTTTCGCGCGAAGCGCGGAAGCTTTGACGTTTCATTAAATTATTAGAGAAAGAAGACGATTCGTTGTACCGTTCTCGACTCATTTTCCCTTTTTCTTCCTACGTCCTCTTACTTTTTTCTTCTCTTTCTCGCTCTCTCTCTTTTTTGGGCCGGCGTTTTTTTTTTTTTTTTTTGGGGGGGGGGGGGGGGCGACCGCCCCCACCGCCCCCCCCCCCCCTGGCTACGCGCCTGTCAGGCAAAGCCATATCAATATGGCTATGTCATCATAAGTGACATTACATATGGCATGTGTTCGTAATTTGTTATGGGCGATATACTTTTACTTGTTAATATGTCCCCCTGTGAATAAATATATGTTCCATTATTTTAAAAATCCAGAAAAAATGACACTTCGAGTTATTCTGTGCACAAATCAAATGGGAGTTATCCTTGGAGTGTACGTGTGACATCGCACATAAATGCCAGTTGGAGATTCCCCATCTAATTACATGTATTGATCTCGATAAAAACAAATATATAACTTTCTCATCAATTCTATTTCCGATTTTTCTAATACTTACACTAATCTCAAATTTAAAAAAAAATACTTCGTCTACTAGCTTCCTCTCAAGACAACATTATATAAAGGCTATCTCGCGAGTCATCTCTCGATTTCAATAACTTCTTGCTTTCCTCATCTCTCAATCTCTCTTGCTTTAATATTGCCCTCCCCCACCCCCCCCCCCCCCCCCCATCTCCATATATTCCAGTTTATGCACTGTATCTATTCTTCAAGTACAGGTAGATGCAAATATTACCAAAAATCCATTATATAAATCACACTCAGGATACAGCCAATTGACGAAAATTGCTTAAATCCTCATTTTACATGTATCATTAATATATGTTTTTCAATACAATGGCTATGGTGATGAGATGTCTAGGTAAAATGTTGATGTGTTTGTTAAAATTTATTACCATGATGCACCTTCTTGGTTTAAAAAAAAAGTGTATTTGTTCATACTTTTACATACCACAGTAGAAATCAATATTTTATATTTGATGCAGAATAACATTAATATTTGAAGATTATAAACACAAACAGGTTCCATAACCATTCAAGTGTTCCAAGAAAAAGTTAAGCAAACTTTGTCCTCGGTGTAAATTCACACTAGCACTAGCGAGCTCTCCGATCCAGTCTAGACTCTTCGCTTTGTGGATCGGGGGGGGGGGCAAAAGGCCCTTGCCTCTCTCCCCCTTCCTCCCCCCGCCCCCGCCAAAAAAAAAGAGAAAGAAGGGAAAGGGAAAGAGGAGAGCTAAAAGGGAACAAAAAAGAGGAAGAAGAAAAGAAAAGGGTGAAAAGAAGGGGAGATCAGTTGCGATTGATCCCGTTAACAACATGTCGATCGGGGGGGGGGCGAAAGGCCCTTGCCTCACCCCCTAGCAAACCTAAAAGAGAGAGAAGGAAGGGAAGGGTAAGGGAAGGGGAAGGGAAAGGTAAGGAAAGAAAGAGAAAAAGAAGATAGGTAGGGAAGTTTAGTTGCGATTTTTCCCGCCAACAAGGTATAGATCGGGGGGGGGGGCAATGGCGTACTGATGGGGGAGGGAGGGGGCTTGGGGGACAGATGCCCCCCCCCCCCCCCCCAAAAAAAAAAAAAAAAAAAAAAAAAAAAATTCAAACGTGGTTTATTTCTAATTCGATACCGGTGATTTACAAATGTTGATGAAATGACATAATTTTCCGAGATCTTTCCTCAATCTTTAGTAAATTATACATTTTTTATGCGTTTGTTGGAAAATGGCAAATTCCTGAATAAAGAAAGAAAGAACAGTGACCTGCCTTTGTCACAATTAAATTCAAACGTGGTTCATTTCTAATTCGATACCGGTGATTTACAAATGTTGCTGAAATGACATAATTTTCCGAGATTTTTCCTCACTTTTTAGTAAATTATATTTTTTTATGCGTTTGTTGGAAAACTACAAATTCCTAAATTTACAGTCAGGCAAGAAATATGCTTATTTAGAGGCCTACATGGCAGGGCCCGCAGAACGACGGGGCTCCGGGGCCTCGAGCTCCGCCCCCACTTTTTTGGAAAAAGTATACTAAAGAGAAATAGAAAGAAAGAGAGAAAGAAAGAAAAGTGACCTGCCAGTGTCACAAAATAATGAGGTATCAATATATGCTCATCTGACCGTGATTAAATGCCTAAATCCCCTGAGCTTTCGGGGGCTCTGTCCCCTGGATTCCACCTAGGGCCCTACGGCGGGCCCCTGGATGCTAATCTAACGGTAATTTAATGCCTAAAAACCCCGAACTTCTGGGGGCTCCGCAACTGGACCCCACGCCAATTAGTGTCCTGCCAGTGTCACAAATAAGGTATAAAAAAAATTGCTCATCTGACCGTAATAAAACGCCTAAAACCCCTGAGCTTCCAGGGGGCTCTGCCCTTGGACCTAACCAATGGCCCTAAGTCAGGCCCCTAGATATTCATCTGACAGTAATTGATTGCCTAAAACCCCTGAGCTTCCGGGGCTCCGCCCCCTGGACCCCACTCCAATTAAGGACCTGCCAGTGTCACAAATAGGGTATCAAAATATGCTCATCTGATCGTAATTCAATGCCAAAAAACCCTGAGCTTCCGGGGGCTCCGCCCCCTCGACCTAACCAGGGGGCCTAAGACGGGCCCCTGAATGCTTAATGACCGTTATAAAATGCCTCAAATCCCTGAGTTTCAAGGGGCTCAGCCCCCTGGACCCCACACCAATTAGTGACCTGCCAGTATCATGAATAAGGTATTAAAATATGCTCCTCTGACCGTAATAAAATGCCCCCAAAAACCCTGAGCTTCTGGGGGCTCGGCCCTGGACCCCCACGCCAATTAGTGTCCTGCCAGTGTCACAAATAAGGTATCAAAATATGCTCATAATTATGGGTAATTCAATGCCTAAAACCCCTGAGCTTTCGGGGGCTCCGCCCCCTCGACCCCACCAGGGGGCCTAAGGCGGGCCCCTGAATGCTCAATGACCGTTATAAAATGCCTCAAATCCCTGAGTTTCAGGGGGCTCAGCTCCCTGGACCCCACGCCAATTAGTGACCTGCCAGTGTCATGAATAAGGTATCAAAATATGCTCATCTGACCGTAATTAAATGCCCATACCCCCTGAGCTTCCGGGGACTCTTGACCTCTGCCGGGGCTTTGCCCCTAGACCCCACGCCAATTTACACTACGCTCTACCTGATCGTAAATACTTTAGCCTCCCCCCACCCACTTTGAAAAACGTTCAGCGGGGCCTGCATGTAAGAGTGGGTGATGCGGATTTTTTTGTCTGCCAGCCCCCCAAACTTTTTTGCTCATTACGCCACTGGTAGTAGGGGAAAGTGGGGCATAACGGACCCGGGGGGGGGGGGGGCAAAATGGAACTTTGAAATTAGCATATGTTAAAAAAGGTTGCCCTCTGTGCAAATTCTTTGAAGAAGAGAAGATGCCAAACCAACTTCAGCACTGAATTTTCATCCGGTTACATCGAGGCACATCGGAGTAAGGTCCCATCCCAAAAATTACAGCCTCATGATCTAAGGTAAGGGGATGTTCATATGGCTGAAATTTGGTAATTTTGGTGTCGATTCTAATCAAATATTTGTATATATTAATCATAAAGATATCAACGTTAGCCTCGCCTGTTTGCATGCCAACTATGCTTCAAGGATTTTCTACGCAAACTTTTATTAAAAAATATGTCATTGGGGCAAAATGGACCATATAGGTACGGGGCAAAATGGAACAGGGTTCCGTTTTGCCCCAATTGAAAATAACATATCTTGTTTTCGCCCTTTTTATAGGGGCCTGTTTACCAATGTTTCATGTTCCATTCTGAAAGTACAGTTCGTTCATAAAACAATCGATAGTTGTTCTAGTTTCCCAGCCAGTTTTAGATGTATAAGTTAGCTGAATTCAAAGTATGTGCCTAGCAGTTGGTTTACGTGACTAGTGGTTGTATCAGAACGAAAATGTGACCCAGATTACAGTCTAAGAAATTTAGAGTGTAGTGCACATTTTACAAGTCTACATTTTCTACTTTTAAACCAGGCTTTATTACGATTACCTTTCCAGTTTTTCCCCATAAATGTATGAAACTACTATAGGCTTTCATTATGCAGCTCTGCCCACCAAGTATGCTTAAAGTTACTTTAGGTACATTACTCAATATAGAACGTTAGAGTTCTGATTGGGCAATATGGATCCGTAGATCCATTTTGCCCCAGGGGGGAGTGCCATTATGCCTCAGGGGTGGGGCAAGTTGGATTTTTCATTTGTAAAATTCGTTTCGAGTTTCTCTGCAATTTTACCGTGGTTTTTGTCGGTTTTTCGTTGACATAATAAAGTGCATACAACATCTATCTGAAACTGTTATTTTTACTGTTTTTGTGTCGTTGATGACGTCATATTGCAAGTTTGAAATTAAGTGTTCCATTATGCCCCACTTTCCCCTAGTAGTAGTATTAGTAGTAGTAGTAGTAGTAGTAGTCGAAGTAGTAGTAGTAGTGGTATAGTAGTTTACGTTTAAGTATCGGCAGCATTGTGTACATATAGCCTTCATATACCGTAGTGCCTGGTGGTATCTAAGAAGAGCAGTCCAAAATGTAACTTGAAACTGAAAGAACAGACTAGTAAACAAGTCTCCTCATTTAACTACCTCGACAGCATGATTACCGAGGATGCCAGATGCGAGACAGAGATCAAGAGAAGGATAGCTCTCGCTAAATCTGCATTTTCAAAGTTAGGCAAAATTCTGACAAATCGAACAATGTGTATGAGGACCAGAATAAGGGTATTGAATTGTTACATCTACCCAGTACTTATGTATGGTAGTGAAACATGGACTTTAGCCTCTGATACTAAAAAGCGTTTGGAAAGTTGCGAAATGTGGTTTCTAAGAAGAATGATGAAAATCCCCTGGACTGACAAAGTTAGTAATGAGGAAGTTCTTACACGAGCTGGAGTGCAAAGGAAAATGATACGTGAGATGTTGATTAGGCAGTTGAAGTTCATGGGTCACATTATTACACGTAAAGAAGGCCTAGAGAACCTTGCTCTGACAGGGAAAATTGTGGGAAGAAGGAGTAGGGGAAGAAGGAGGATACTTTGGATGGACAGTCTGCAGAAATTGTTGGAAGAGAGAGGAGTGAAAGAACTGGGAGTGGTACTAATACAGAAGGCTAGGAGCCGAGGGTTGTGGAACAGCATGATCGCCAAAGTCAAACGATATGGCACTTGATGAGAGAGAGATACCGTAGTGTATAAGGAAAGCAATTAAGCCACATCCCCCTATATAAATATTGTGCCCTTCTCTACGTATAGGTCGAGTGAAATCCAAATATACTTCCACCAGCTCTCACAAAAGAATTGCATGCTTTCATACAATACTTTTCACATTACCTTTCTTTTCCTGGTGATCATGCTACAGCATGTCTGACATAGCAACTCCTAGTATTGTATGGTCTATAGTAACCAGGTGGTCAGCTCCGGTGAAGCTACATACCACTGTCTCTTTTTTTTAGCTCAATAGTCGATTGACAGATGATGTCATTTAGGGAATGAGATCTGGAGCATTTTTTTAGGGTGGAGCTTAAGCAAGGCTGAGAACTTTTTTTTTAATTAAAAAATCTATGTAATATATTTAGATGTTTGAATAACAAAATATGAGCCTTTTATGCAGCCCTGCACCTCAACAGGAATCAACTTATATTTGGATTTCACCCGACCTTTAACTAGCAAACCTTTCAGGGGTCAACAGACTATTGTGTAAGCAATGATCCCATCACAATGGTTGTCAATATGTAAGTTTCACGTAACAGTTTACACAAAGCTTAGCAAACAGAGTGGACGACCATTATCACCAACAATCCCAGAAAGATGTGTATGCAAATCAACCATTCAATTATTTCCAATTCACCCTTTCAAACTATAGCAAGTGTGGAAGAAGACAAATTCACTGCAACGCGAATAATACAATGTGCTACGTCACAAAACACAATCTATAAATGTACTTCTTCTACTCGACCTTTATCTTTTGATAAACATGATATAGGCATTCATAACAACTCCCCGGTCGTCTCTATGTTCTGCGCATCTGATAATTTCCAATAGTTTACATGAAACAATTACATGAAAAGAAGGTTTTTTTTTAATTACCCCAAAAATTACATTGGATTTCATATGAGAGGGACTGCAAGAAAGGAACGAGCCTTGTGATAGGCTGACCCTTAATCACTGTACATTAACATGAAGAAAGTAGCGAGAAAGAAATAGGATATGACAAACAACATGGAAAAAAAGGAGTGTGCATATACACTCAAACCAAAGAACTCAATCAATACATGTCTAAAATAAATTAATTTGATTTAAATATAAAAATATCTAATGAAACTGATTTTTGTTAATGACAGGAGTATGAAAGTAATATATTAGAGGTCTTTCTTGAAATATAAATGAGTTTTTAAAACATAAAAGGCAATTACCAAAATATCAGAACTTTTTGTAGTATATCTTTCCATGAAATTAATTATTATTCTGAAAGAATTGTTGAATAAAATCTGGCAAGTATTTATTTTTACACAAATACATACAATTTAAAAAAAAATGGAATTTGTAAATATCATGAAACTGCAATAAATAAAGGGTTGGTATGGGCAAGGTAGGATGCATGAGACATAATTATTATTGCATGTTTTTGTAAAAAATATAACCTGTCAATATAGCTAGTACTTGTGCTACCCCAGGCAAGAATACCATAATAGACGTGTGGGTACACAATTGAATAAGACATCAATCTTAGATTCTCCTTTGGAAATTATCTTAAGTGGGACATAATTACAATATTTTTGCCAACTTATTGCATAGACTATTAATATTTTTTTACAGTATGATTATGGTCAATCGTAATACCTATACATTCTACTGACGTAACACATTAATATCTGTATTGCACATTTTAATAGAAATATAATCTGGAATGTGATAAATTATTAAAAACATTAAAAATAGCTTATTCTAAATTGATAATCGGTTTGATGAAATGAAACCACTCATTTATTAATTCAAGTTCAGAAGTAGTAATCAGATTATGTAAAATATGCTTGTTAGAATAAGATATTAATACATTAGTGTCTTTAGCAAACATGAGGCAATGCAATAATTTAGATACACCGTTTATAAAAACAAAAGTAACAAAAATGGTCTTAAGATAGAACCCTGTGGTACCCCCACACGAGAGAGACTTTCACTCAAATTTAAAATTAAAAATGTCAACAAAATGTTTTCTAATAGAAAAGTATCTATTGAATAAATTTAATACAATGTATCTAGTGCCGTGGTTGATGTTTTAATGTTTATTTGGTTTTGAGGAGGTAGGCCTAAGTACATAGAATGTTAAGATTGAATGAGATAAAACAGGGAATCAGTTATAAAGAATGCACAGAAATTCCACAAATTCAGTAATTAGACCCATCTTCATGTCAATCCCAGCAAAGACTGTTATGACAAAAAAAACATTAATACAAAGACACAGATGCTTTGTCCCCCTCATCAAAACTTTATTACAAAAGTTTAACAAACAATATCAAAGCTTCGCTTGAAGAATGTCAGATAGTAGGCCTATAAATGGTTAACGTTGAGACATATCTACTCAGGTATTTTGTCATGTGCTTTCGACCATAACACTGTGTCACTTTATATTAAAAAATCATGTTTGTGATTAAGAAAGGTGGGAGAAATACAGTTTAATTCCCTCAATTTCAACTGTTTTTTTCTGCCAAATTCATGATGCATATTGTTTAATGTGTAGACTTGTATGAATATGTACCTGCTGGAAACTGTCGTATCCCGTGTCGTACACAGTGTTGTGCCAGCACACCTTTTATAAATCCTGCACCAAATATCCTTTAAACAATATTATCATGTATACAAGCAGTATCATGATGCTATAAATGTGTACAGTAAAACTATATTTCTGATATGTTACTCATGAATAAATATTTGTCAATTTCGGAGTTTGATCTCTCGCAGCAAATAACGATGTAGCGTAAATAGAACCTCTGAAAAACGCGCGCTTATATCTGTATTGTAATGGTGAGGTTAGCATTAGATGTAACATGGGCTTTGTAATTGTATCAAAGTACATTTGTATCAAGCCCACAAGAAAGTGAAATTGTTGGAAATATGCATTTGAAGGAAATTAAATTTTTATAGTAGTCATTGCCACGCTGTAAAAAATGTCCATCAACCTTCGGAAGGGACGGTGACGTAGGGGGGGGGGGGGGGCGGAGGACTCACAGCGTGATATCTTATCCTCTTTATTTTTTGTTGGGGGGGGGGGGGGCTGTGATGACTTTTCTTTTTATTTAATGATTACATCATCGAGCCACAACTCGGCCTATAATTCATGGCCAAACTACTCGATTTTTTTAGACATTTTTTTTTTCCCAGAAGTTTGCTCAGTGTTGAGTATCAAGTTAGAAAAAGGCATGTTGGGGGGGGGGGGAGGCAGCCAGTCACTATGCCCCCAAAAGAAGGATACACCCCCCCCCCGTCTCCCCTCGGCAATAATCGGGCAAACATTCACAATTTCGGGCAGAAAGGTAAATAAAAGTTAAAGAAAGAAGAAAATAAAGCAGCAATGAAATTAATGACTGCAGAGAATCCTTCGTTACTATCTTTTCAATAAGCCTAATATACAACAATTACCAATATTCAACCTGTAACATGCTTTTTTATATATTTTTACCTCTTACATATTTACCTCTGACATTTTTTCCTCTGACCATTTTTCCTCTGACATTTTTACCTCTGACATTTTTACCTCTGACATTTTTACCTCTGACATTTTTTCCTCTGAAATTTTTACCTCTGACTTTTTTCCTCTGACATTTTTTCCTCTGACTTTTTTACCTCTGACTTTTTCCTCTGACATTTTTTTCCTCTGACTTTTTTACCTCTGACATTTTTTCGTCTGACATTTTTACCTCTGACATTTTTACACCGAGCCGTTGCATCAGTTTAGGGCGCTCTTATATGAATGATTCGGTTATCACTACAAAGTACTTTGAGTTTTAAAAAGATCATAGGTATAAATAGACAGAACCTATACTTTGTGAACACACATAATTCATATTTCAACGATAACATAGGTCTTTGTTCGCCTATTAAGATTGGGAAGTACCGTATCGGGGGCTCTATTGTCAGTTTTAATGAATCGAGGCCAAAGACATCGGTATTCAATGAAGAATTACTATTTCGGGTCAAAGCGTAATGAACTGTAGCCTAAATAATTATTATACCCGGCTTTCTTTTTCTCTTTCACGCTCTCTCTCTCTCTCTCTCTCTCCCTCTCTCTCTTTCTTTATCTCTCTCTCTCTCTTTCTCTCTCTTTCACTGTTTGATCATAATTCTATTTTTTGCGTTGCCGTCTTTCTCGTTCTCTCTCTCTCTTTCTCTGTAGTAGACCAGCTAAACATTTTAAAAAGTGATCTAGGAAAAAGATTCCATGGCATTTGAGGGTAATGCTTGACATCTATAGCAAAAACTCTTGCAAAAATACGAATAAGATACGGGTGGATGCCACGCGCCATTCTTTCTTTTTTTCGTTTTTAATCAAACTGTCTTTTTCTGCTCAAAATTTGAAAGAATTTTTTGACGAATATGTATTATCTGATACAGACCTTTCAATCGGTATGAATTTTATACTGAGTTTGAAGTAATAAAACCTGTTTAATATACGTTAGAATATGGGATTTTACTGTTATGTATAGCACAATGAAACGTAAAACAGTGTGGTTTACTCAGAATATGGGGTTGTCAAGTTGTGTACACACCAAAAATCTGTCCATTGAAACACTTTTTCTAATTAAACATAATGTTATCATGCCGCACGCAGAAAAGAAAATGATCAGATTATGTCATGGATAATAGTTATTCCAAATGAATTGATATTGGGTTCAGCATTGATAAAAGTATATGGCTATTTCCACATAATTATTAGCAGTATTTGTCCATGGGTCGGTCAAATACTGAAAAGGCTCCCACCCTCTTGAGACACAATCTTAAATGAAGATGTTTGTTATAGTTAGGACTCTTTCCTATCAGAATGTGCTTGCTTGTATTGTCAGTATGTCAATGTATGTAGAATAAACCCACCTAAAACAAAAAAGGCCGTTGCCATGGAAACTGTAAACTTTGAACAAAAAAGTAAAGAAATTTTAAATAATCAATCCAAAATATAAAAAACAAGCAGAATACCAAACAATATGAAATGAAACAAGTTTGTTATGCAGTATCCTAAGCTATCAGAAGTTGCTGGTTCGTTTTGACATAAAGTTCGTGGTGGATATGACAACCATGGTTTTAAATAGCTTCATGCCCCACGGTCATTCTAACGGAGGGGGCAATCTTAGTTATGATTATTGCTGAATTGTTACTAAAAATGTTCGCAATTGCTGCTCTTTAAAGACCGTCAATACTACTAGGCCAGAAGGGATTAGACCACACAGCGAGGTCACTGCCAGGTGGCTATCTCATTGCAGCTCTCAACTATTAACATAAGAAAAAGAGGATAATGGGGGACCAGCAGGCACCGATTGGGGAAGTTTTCTATATAGAGAGAGCAAGTAGCTACAAGTAGGACAGTGGGGCTTTAACCATAACATTGAAAAAAAAAATTCCCCTTTTTTTTTACAGTTCCACTCGCCCGACGGCTGGTTCAATTGTTCGGAGGATTAAGCAAATAAAAGGAGAAGTGAACATTCTCACCATTAATGGCGTTGTATTATTATTCATATTTGTTCATCGTCTCTACAATGCTATTTGAACATTTAGATGACAAGAGACGTCATTGTGGTATTATTGTTATGGAGCGTCACATGGCAATCTAGTCATTTTAAAGGTACTATGTCCCATTTGCAGGCCCCAGAAAATGTATTTATGTGGGAAAATCATAACGACCGTTTATAGTTGTCGAAATTGTCGAATTTGTCTTTTATTAGGTGATTATAATAATTATATTAACAAGAATTTGAAATTCAACAGTCTGGAGGTTTAGTTTATCTGAAGGTTAATGATTATAGCGAGGCAGTACCCCCCGTGTTAGCGCTACATGTAGGCCTATATTTGTTCTGACAATACGATATAACCTTTAGACCGCTGTATTACATAGTAGGCCATCCAAGACGTGATTCTTTGCTTACTGATAGGGCGGCATTTTGGGGGTATGCATGGCATGCATGCTAAAACTCTTGCAATTTTTTGTATTTAAATTGAGTACGGGCGGATGCCACGCGTATTTTTTGTTACTAAAAACTTTATTTTGGGCTCAAAATTTGAAATAATGTAAATAATCAAGATTTTTATTTCATGACCGAATCCGACCTTTCGTGGTAACGGAGCAACTTCAAGAACAGTAGAGTTGTAGAAAAGGTCATATTATTTGTAATGTAGAAAGCACATTGAAAACTTGTCGATGTGTGTATTTAAAGGTAATACAAAGTTTTGGGAAATTTTGAAAATTGGGTGAATAGTGAATCTTTACAATTTTGGTATATTTGGATGCTCCTGTGGATGTATTATAAGCACTACAAAAATTAGCCCCTATAACACTTCTGTTTTCGAGAAAAATTGAATATAAAAATTTACCGGTGCTCCCGGTAAATTTTCGATAAATTTCAAATAGCGCCTATGGCCGTACAATGGTAGCTGCGACCATGAAAATCTCAGAATATGTAGTTGGGATATAAAATTTCCAAACGGAAATAGCCAACCGGTCGATTTCAGTCAAGAAACATTGTTTCATAGCTAAATCAATATCTTGACCTTGAGAGGGAGCTATACAACATAAAGAGTTCATTATTTATAATTTCATAACTTTAGACTCGATTTCAACCGCGACAACGATCAATGTATATTGTAGGAACGCATATGCTTCCAATATGTTAATTTGAATCAAATTCATGACCCCATACCAAAACTTTGTAATACCTTTAAAGCATCTCATTTGATTACGACTGCAAGTTATTACAAGTGTCAGTCATATTTAAAACTTGCTGTTGCCTTGGAAACAGTGAGAACAAAAAATATATGTATATGTATACAAAAGATACCTGAAACTTAAAAAGATACTGTTAAATATATGTTTGCATAATTCTATGTGACTTTTTCATTTTATCCTCAGCTATTTTAATTTGTTTGTTTGCCATTTTACCATGATAACATATCTATCTTTCTTCCAGAGCCCTTTTATGTTCGGCTGGTCTACTATTTACATTAACATTTTAGCATGCACATTTTGTTAGAATGTCTCCCTTTGAGGATTGTCACGGGGGATGTGGTAAATAAAACAAATATTGACTGCTTCTTTTTCGGGTCACGGGTTAAACTATTGCTGACCTCGAGACTGCATGCACTATGCCCCTAGACTACGCCTCGGTACAGTGCAGGTTCGAGCTCACCTTGGGCAAGAACTTTAACCTGCTCCACAACATTTTTTTTAATATGATATGCTAGTACTTTCACTTAACTTTTCATATTGTGATACCCTTTTAAAAAAAGAACCATGGTAATCATGTTTTTTTCTAAATTACCATCCACCATCGTAACCATGGTATTCAACATGTTTGGAAATATGTTAGTTGCAATTATGCTAGACAATAATCCATCAATTTAAACACGATGTATGCATGTATTCTATTGACACAGCATAGTGTTAAATCAAATGGACTGTTCACTGTACGCTGTTCCTAAGTTCCAATCCCCAATCTCTGAAATAAATAATTGATCACATTTCCAATCCTATATCATTAGTCATACCAGGGATATGAGAGTTTAATATCCTATAATTATAGAGACAAGAATTAAAACAAAACTTCTGTGTGTATTGGAACGCTTCACCTTAGAGGTGTTTAACCCCCTTTATCTTTATTTGGTGGAAATGTCATCAGGTTATCTTGAAGAGTGAATAAAAGATAATATATCAGAACAAAGTCAATATTTAGCTACCGTCACGGTTATCGATCAGATTTATTATCAATATCCTTATACATAATGTCAATTTAATTGAGACGAAGTTCACGAGTTTACAGGGATATATCTACCGTGAATCAACCTTCAGATAATTTCAATCTCCAGACTTTTGAATTGCAGATCTTCGTTAATCATCGTCATCATTGATTAATAAAGATAAAGTTGGGTTCTGGTCATACGATTACATTATGCAAGAAACGTTATGGAATCGATCAGAAAAGGTTGATCATCTAGCACATAAGAATTGGTGCGTATACTGCAAGCTTCTGGAATCGTCAAAATGATAAAAAAAACTTGGCCCAGTCTTGGTAAAGTTACAAGCACTGCATGTACACAGTACAGAAAGGTGTTTATGTGACTAACGAACATGTGGCATAAAAATCTGTTCAGATTTGTATGATGTCACGTACATGCCATATTTAGAATATTAAGGCATTTGAAGAGCCATGCTTTTCAAGGACCATTTTTTATCTGATGTTCTTCCACACTTGCATAATACAATAACGCTCACAAATTATTTTTCACCTCTTCTCAGAACTCAACCATCTCTTTAAACTTAGCATTTTCACTTTCACAAGGGGTAACTGACCTTCGCACCATGATTGACACTCCCTCCCGCCACTTCTTCTTGTCTTGAGCATCCTCCTCATTTAGGCCAACTTTACGGATTTCTTTCTTTCACCAAATCTTTGGTTTTCCTTTTCCTCTTAATATTCCATCCACTTCCAGATGCCACGCTCTTTTCACAGGTTCATCATCTTCCCTTCTCAACACATTCCCCATCCCCCATCCATCTCAATCCACCTTTCTCTTTACCATTTCCACTATTTTTTGTTATTCTTCCAGTGAGACCCAGCCTTTATTTCCATGAGCTTGCTTGTGTTCTTTCTATCAAACTCTTTCACACCACGCATCTTCCATACATACCATGGCCCTTTCTATTCTCTTTAATAAGGTACCATACTTAATCTGTTTTCACATTCCAAGTTTCTGAACCATATACATTTACTTGCAGCTTGCATGTATTATTAATAAAGGAGCAGCCCCCTCCCCTCCATCACCTAAACCAAGTTAAAAGAAGAAGAAAAGACAACTTTAAAATCTTATTGACACTACATACAGAGACATAAAACTCATTGAATAAAGGAAACTAATGTTTAAATACAAGAGTTTATATACGACACACAATATATGACTCAAACATGAGTAAAGGAATGGGTTACAGAAACATGTTGCATTTTTCGACAGAAATACAATCATTTACCATGATCTAATGAGGTTTTGACCAATATTATCTGTTAATGTAGAAACACTAGGTAGGAAATAGCCGACTTCATGTGATGAATCCCTTAACAAACTTAGGCACTATATTCCTACAAAGTATAAAACAAACACTGATAACTGCATATATTGAATAACACATTGCAGTGTTTCAATGTGCATTTAAGGCAACCAAATTTTTTGGAGTAAACTCTTTCATGTCGCAACGCTATTTTGAATCCACCTCGGTGGGAGATGGAAATTATATTGAAGAAAAATAGGGAAATGCCACAGAGAAGTTGAATGGGACTGAAACAAGTTTGAAGGGATGCATTGACATTTTTCTCACCCTAGTTTAGGTACCTTTGTCAGGGCAAAATTTGCCCTTGGCATTTTTTCCCCTCTGAAATCTCCCATCCATGCTATAAGCACAAATAGAGTAATACATTAAAGGCTGGCTGTACTAGTTTGGCCAGGAGGAATTAGACCACACGGCGTGGTCAATGACAGGTGGCTATCTCATCAACTCAGCTCTCGATTAACATAAGAAAAAGAGGATCATGGGGGACCAATGGTCACCGATTAGGCATTGTTTTCTATATAGAGGGAGCAAGTAGGACAGTGGGCCTTTAATACTGGTAAGAAACCCTGTCAGTGCAGAAACATAATAGTTCATGGACTTTGGAATTACATTAATCACATCTCAGTACTTTGACCCAACAATAAAACACTATCTTCAGAATGTTCCATTTAATGTTATTGATCTAAGAAGATAGTTGTTGGCAAAAGCAGATTATTTCTTCTTTATTTACATCCTGTCTATTAAATACGGTCCTTCTTTTCTTGTATCCTTAAGTTAAGTCCAACTTAAAGTTAATAATAATAATAATAATATTTAATTTTTATATAGCGCTTAATACAAATGTCTCTAAGCACTTTACAAATATACTAAAGTTGATCTTAGTCTTTGTAAAACACCCCCCTGAACAAGTTTGAAGGTTGAAAGGATGTATTGACATTTTTCTCACCCTAGTTTTTCTTTGTCAGGGCAAAATTTGCCCTTGGCATTCTCTTTTATTGTAAAGCAAAAGGCAAAATCTGACCTTTTAAAGGATTTAAGACCGAAGAACTCATGCATATGGCCT
Organism: Strongylocentrotus droebachiensis; assembly: GCA_035222895.1. NCBI lineage: Eukaryota > Metazoa > Echinodermata > Echinoidea > Camarodonta > Strongylocentrotidae > Strongylocentrotus > Strongylocentrotus droebachiensis. The sequence continues at coordinate 31,879 of JAVYIG010001935.1, read as the reverse complement.
GACCCGCATTTGTTACATCAGCCCAAACTTGGTACAAGGCGATTTAGACATCAATTCTTAAAGACCCTGGGGCTTAGTCACCCGTGACAGAAATATTATGAACAGGGTATCATTGGACAGAGAATATGTGATTTTTCATCATGAAATAGATCAGTTATGATTTTTTAATGAGGAGCTACTAAAGTTGGGTATCCTTTTTTTTCATACACATAAAACTCATTACCCTTTTCATATCATTTTGTTGCTTCAAACCTTGGCATCTTCATTTCCATCTTTAAAAAAAGTATTCAAAGTTGAAATGGTAACTACATTTAATACACAGGATTCAGTTTGAATTTCAAATCAATTTAACAAAAAAGATTTCTGGGTGTCTTATCTTTTGCTGAGATTTTAGAGTTGGATACCGTTTACCCATCACATCCCCTTTTTGATCAGAACAAATAAATAGTGCAGACCAACGATAACAAAATTTAATTTGACTGCATCTTGAAAAAGAAAAAACAATCACACGATTGTAGAGAATATTAAATACTAGAAATCATCAGTACACTGGAAAATGTTTGTGTTTCTTGCATGATTTCCATTAATTATATCTTCTTGTATTAACTTTTTTTAAATGTTTCATTCCTTCCAACTACATGTATGTACACTTGTTAAGAACAGATTACCATTACAGAAGAAGAGAGAGGGAGAGGAAGAGGGAGAGGAAGGGAGAGAGGAGGGGGAGAGGGAGAGAAAGAAAGAGAGGGAGATAGAGAGAGGGGAGAGAGAAAGAGAGAAAGATAGATAGAGAGAGAGGGGAGAGAGAAAGAAAGTTCTGAAGATCATTGGCCTATCACGGTGAGATATCATCACCTCTCATCATCATCTACTGAGTCATCTTGTCTCTGGACCTCCTACAAACAAAAAGAAAGAATTAGAAACAATATTGAGTTTCATACTAAGTCAAATATGTGTAGTATGTTCCTATTCTGTATTATTACCTATACAAGGCATTTTAGCTGCTAAATAAAAAGTCGTATTTTGCACGCTGCTCTGAAGATGAAACCGGAGCGGTGAATATTTGCCATTTTGCTCTCTTCCCGGTTAGCCCCGTAGACCACTGTACTATATCAGAGGGCAATATTGAGCCATATTCCACTCTGTCTTCTTGTCAGTGCGCTTTACGCGCAGTATTGTGTAGGCGTTAAAGTGTACGCGCGATAACAATCATTGTTACGTCACAATTACACACAGTAACAATCATTGTTACGTCACAATTACATACCTGCCTGAATAACCTGAAATCAGATGGACCGGCAAACAGACGGGAGTAAAAATCAAGATTGATACCAAAGTTGTATAGGCCCCTATCAATAATTTGCTTAAAAATGCCTTGTTTAGGTAATAATAATTATATTGACAGGGCTTCTTTCGGGGTACATCAAAAATATTGACCGCGCTAAGACCATATTGCCCTCGTCTTTGACTCGGGGCAATATGATCTTACCTTGGTCAATATATCTGATATACCCCTCAAGCCCAGTCAATATAATATAAATATTACCTGGTAAGTATTAACAAATGGTAGGAATTGTAATCATGACGACTGAAGAGATGATGACAATAAAAAAAATCATCATTCACAGTGTTTCTGTTTAAAAATGGAGGCGCAGGCTCCTCTACTTAAGTCAGTATTTACACATTTGCTGAAAAGACATCCAAGCACAATTGCACTACAGGTAGAATACTACATGTTACCCTTGAATCGACTTAACAATTTAATCTGATATCTTCATGATTAATTGGAGTAAATTTGTCTGCTACTGCGCAGAAAATTACCTAATGCATTCTGGGAAGGTCAATGATAATAATGTTTATGAAGTCCTCTAAATGGACGTTTACATTTTTTTACAAATTGTTAAAACATATTTAAAGCTGTTTCAACATAAGATTTTTAAACCAAACTGATCACAGATTTACAAACAGGAATAAAAAAAAAACTCAAATGGTGGTTTGTTCCTCCTCTTGAATGATGGTTTGTTCCTCCTCACAAATCTAGTGAGATATCATCACCTCTCATCATCTTCAATCAGAACTTATTATATACTCCTCCTCATTTAATGCATTGGTTTAATAACTTCCACGCTTTCTTGTAAAACAAATACAGCTACCTATTTTAAAGCCTATCTGTACTAGTTTGGCCAGGAGGGATTACATCTCCCTGCGTGGTCTCTGACAGGTGGTTATCGCATCAAATAAGCTTTCAATTAACATAAGAAAAAGGGGATCATGGGGGACCAACAGGTACCGCTTAGACATGGTTTGCTGTATAGAGGACGCAAGTAGCTATAAGTAGTGCAGTCCCGCTTTAAAGAAACGCAGTGAAAAACCATGATCGTACAATATATTCTATTCTAAAGTTCCTCAATCAATTCTCACCATTTTCAAGAAGTCGACGAGCTTGTTAGCGTCCGTCCCCGATCTAAGATCTAAGAAGTCCGATGGCACGGAGTAAGCTAGATAAGGGCTTGGTTGTACCCCAGCCTCCTCCTGGATACATCTCAAGTCACATTCCTCATCCCCATCTCTCATCCTATATAGCTCAGTCCACGTGAACAGGGAGGAATCAGTCACCTCATTGAACGGGTTGAAGTCTACAATTAAAAATTCAGCCTGCGAGAAAAAGCAAAGACGTTATGTTAAAGACCATAGCAGATCTGAATAACGACATGGATGAATTGTACAGTGCATCCCAGAAAAAACGAAACCGAGAATTATCAATGTTTTATCACAACTTAATTACAATTATAATTAATAAATGACACATGTTTGTAAAGCTTATATCCTCCTCTTTCATTTGATGCAACTCATTTGATGCATATTTCACGCATGAGTGATTAAAATCAATTTGAAGAAAGGTTACCAAAAAGTCACTTGGTGGACGGTATCTGAATTTCAAAGAGAAAATCATATTTCTAGAAAGTTCATTTTCTGCTCTTTCATAGACACCTCAATCAGAAAAATATTAGCTAGAATTAACAAAGTACTGTTTGTTTAAAGTAGTGCTTGCATTTCCATAATTTTATTAAACAAATTCGTTTTCACTGGCTGCCTGCCTTAGCAACAAACAGAATTGACAAAAGACGAAACTCTGTTTCACTGACAATCAGCCATGCATGAAGTCGGGCCTTATTTATAAGCTGTTACTTGTCATATTTAGAATATCAAGGCATTTGAAGAGCCATACTTTTCAGGGAACATTTTTTCTCTGATGTTCGTCCACACTTGCATAACAATGATAACGCTAACAAATTGCTTTTCACTACTCCCCAGAACTCGATCTTCTCTTTAAATCTTCATATCAAATGCTATCGCGAATTCTTCCCAAATCGGATGAAATTCAGATCGTTTAGTGCGAGGTGGGTTTAATATACCGAGTAATACTGACAATACTTGACAGTGATTTCTTACCTTGTCTTTGCGGAATACATCTAAAACATCTGTAAAGAAGAAAGATCAAATATAAAAATATTCATCTCCACAAATTCAATACGTCAGTTGCGTAACTTGGGATTCATACGTAAATACCTAACTGGCAGTGCCACAATGTAGATTACCTAGGCTTTGATTTTATAAGGTCTTGATTTTAGAAATGCTCTTTTGTTCAACTTTACTTCATAATTAGCTTGTGCGATCACACAAATTACAGAATGCTGCTTCTTGAATAGAAAACTTTCTCCAACAAACACAGTCACACCACGCCAGTTCTCAAAGCACTCCATTAGTTGCCCATGAGTGAATGCATTGTTTTCAAATGTGTTTGCTTTTATTTTAGTTAGGAACACAGACGGCTCCAACAGGGAAATGGTGTTCACTTTTTTCTTACTGCAGATTTCAAAGTAAAATTTGGTGCCAAAAATGATGGCACCTTCATGTACTGGTTTTTCATAAAATATGCCCAAATGTTATGTTTTATAGGCCCACTATTGTCTTTATGCATTTAAGAACAAACATTTGGGCACCTGACAAATCTCATGTATCATTAGTATTATCATATAAAAACGTAAAGATGTATACAAGCGTTTATATTTTAACCCTTTCAAGACAGGATTTTTTTTCCTTCACATATTGTTCTTCAAATTGGCAGCAACATGGGATTAAGTTTCAATCACTGATCTCTCTGAAAACTAATTTATCACATTTCCAATCCTTTATCGATGTCATATCATGTACAAAGACAAGAACTAGAATAGAACTTCTGTTTGTATGGAAACTCTTCATCTTAGAGATGTTTACTCCCTTTCTTATCTTTATTTGATGAATAAGTAATATCAGGATATATTATCTTGGAGATTGAATATACAAGTTAATACAAAGTCAATATTTAGCTAACTTTATCCATCAGACTTACAATGTTGTTCTTTGAATAAGCCAGCTACGTATCTGTCATGGAAGTTGTTAATCTCATATGTGATGTCATCTACTAACGGAGGTACACAGGGAAAGAAACTTGAACAGTCACGTTGAGAGATTGCTAGATCAGGAAAGATAAAGATAACATGGGACTTTGTAATCATTCAAAACAGTTTATCATGCAAATACCAAGCAAACTATGAATGCAAATCCTGATATGACTAATCATACATAAAATGTCAGGTTATAATGAGGACTATACGTGACTGGTCATGACAAAGTGAGACAGAAGTCGTTTGTACTTTGAACTTGAAAAAATAGTGGAAAAAATAAAGATCACCGTCAAATTTGAGCAAAAAATATTTTTATATTTTTTGGATGTTCAATTGTTCATTCATGTTATGTAAAAACGTTGAGTAATAAGGATAACGGGAAAAGGTAAAAAACTAAGTTTTTTTGTGAGTGTTTTTCGGTCAATTCTTGTGGACATTTAAAAGAGATCCCTCGCTCAAGAAATCTATTTGCTAAACCCCGACCCCTAGCGACGTGGCGGTTCACTGTCACATGATCTCTGTAAAGAATTATTTCAGTTTATATGTCAGGTGTAACGTTTATTCTTTAAACAGCAGCAAATTCTTTTAAAGCTTTTAAAAGATAGGATGGGAACTGTCAAGATTACAAGTGCATGATTTAGAAGGAGAGAAGAAAAAAAATCAATAATCGGCAGGTCTCAAATCTTAGTCTTTAAAACTCTATAGCTCTTTTAAAGCCTGTCTGTACTAGTTTGGCCAGGGGGGATTAGACCTTCCTGCAGGTCACTGACAGGTGGTTATCTCATCAAATCAGCTCTCAATTAACATAGGGAAAAGGGGATCATGGGGGACCAACAGGCACCGATTAGGCTCTTGTTTGCTATATAGAGGGCGCAAGTAGCTATAAGTAGTGCAGTGGGGCTTTAAAATGCGAAAATAAAAGAAAGAAAAGAGGAACTGTGTCAAGAATACAAGTGAGAGAACAAAAATGTCAATAATAGCCCGTTCGGGCATGTCTTATTCTTTAAAAAGCAGCAAATTCTATACCTCTTTTAAAAAGTCTCTTTCCCGCCCGTAAAAGTCTTTTTCCCTCCCTTGTTTAATAATAACAAGGGTGGGATTAACAAAGATGGAAAAGAGATAATCGTCAAACAAAAGATTGATTTATAAATGATTCTGTTTTCATTTCATCTTGCTGTTTAAATCAAAACAAAATATAAAACAAAGTTTGCTTTTAAAAAAGAGAAAAGGGACTGTGTCGAGATTACAAGTACTTGATTTTAGAAGGAGAGAACAAAAACTTATCTGTGTTTTTATTCTTAATCTTTAAAAAGCGGGAAATTCTATAGCTATTTTAAAGGGAATTGGTAACATTGTTCAGATGAGAGAAAATAGTGCTAAGGTAGTGACTTCAATGCTAAGTGGTTCTCCTAATGTTTGTATAAAATGGAATGCACATGGAATAAGAACTGTCAGTCATAAAAGTGAAGTCTATCCCTGAATGGTGTCAAATGATTGAGTGTCCTAGAAATGCTCTCATACCTATCACTTCTTGATTTCCAACAAATACACGGAATTCCATTGAGGGAGGTATTTCTGTCCATCTTCTAAGCACCAACTGAAAATGAAAGATACACATTTCTACCGATAATATGTCAATGCCTATTGTGAAGAAAAAAAAGATGCAAGAATACAGTCACTTGAGATGAAATCTTGATAAGAATGAATGTGTTAAAGATCAAAATTAAAAAGTAATAACCTGCAGCCTCCATTCACTAAAATTTTAAAATTTAAAAAAATTATGATACACAGATTAACTTAAAGCCTAAATCTACATACTGATAATATGTGATTAATATTCATATTCAGTGATCTGTGACATCAATACTAGTACCCAAAGTGATGTGTTCATCTCTTTTTACTTGTGCCTTGAAAGAGAGAAGAACAAAAACAAATCTTGATTTACCTTATTGGCTCTTTTACTGTTCACAGTGTGTACATTCATATAAAAAACACTCACAAACTTTACAATATTTTTTCTCCTTTATCTCTTAACCTTAAACAGTAGAGGAACAGCTAACTTGAATCAAGACAATCAATTTACAGAAATGATTAATAATCCTCAGCTCTATATTATATTAACAAGTATGACAAGTTACCATTATAATTACAAATCACCTTGTCAGTTTTTCTATAAAAACGACTGATATCTTTCCACCTCACTTTGTAAACGTGTAATGCTATTTTCAATGCATGACTACATCTACAATGTATGTTTGATTGTTTTTGTTTTTGTTTTCTGTCTACTCACAATTATTTTATTGAATTCTTCTTTGTGTATGAATGTACAAGTGTATCCACATACCATGTGAATACCACAATTTCCACAGTTAAATGGACAATAAATATAAACAATGAACCTCATGATGAATTGACACCAAAAATGAAGAAATAGAATTACCTCGTATTGCACTTGTCCAGCTTGTTCAGTTTCATCACATAACGTAAATCTATAAAACATAAAGAATACCAAAGTTAGTTTCATACTCAATCATGTAACATCTCATAATAGTGAAGGAGGCGTGATGGCTCAGTGGTCGATCAGTGGTCGATCAGTGGTCTCGTCACCTGGAGGTCACAGGTTTGAGACCAAGTCAATGCACCAGTGCCCTTTGGTAAGGCATTAATCATCATTACCGAGTCCCTCAGAGAGGACTCAAAGCCGTCGGTCCCCTGGATGCTTATTTACAAGCAAGCATACACATGCTTTCTTAGCAGTACAGGTAAAACAAACAAACATACAAATAATATAGTTCATGATAGCTTTGAAAATTGAAATCATACAATATATACATTGTTTGTATTTATCTTACAAGTTGTTGCTACACATGCATTTTAAGCAAATTAGAAGGTGATTCGGTGCTCATCCCTGCTGAACTTAAGGTGCATAAAAATAAGTCGTATTTGTCAAAGGAATGTGTCTTCTACATGTAGATCTAAGGTGGTGCTGTAAGC